>OY748287.1:23643548-23916104 GCA_963556515.1 Nudaria mundana
AAGGAAGGGAGTTGGTGAAAGCACGGACTCCTGCGGCACCCCGGCATTCAGTTGCAAAAATCGAGAAGCCTGGCCATCGCAGAGGACCCGCGTTCGGCGTTCGTTCAGAAAGCTGACCATCCAGCTGCACAGTTGAGGAGGTAGACCATATGCCGGAAGCTTGGAAAGGAGCGAAGCATGCCAGACCTTATCGAAGGCTTTGGCGATGTCCAGGCTAATAGCCAAGGACTCGCCGTGCCTTTCCATAGCCCCACCCCAGACATGCGTTACGAATGCCAGAAAATCACCCGTTGATCGTTTTCGCAGTACTTTACGTACGTTTTTTGAGTACTTTATTGCTTATCGATGCTTAAAAAAAAATTACTTGGAAGTTATCGAATTCCGTAGTCTAATACAAGTGCAGTTCGCGAGGGATAGGCGCAGCTTTGCATTTGTGTGAGTGTAGTGTATGTGAATGTATATGTGACCTCTTTTACACACACATGTGTTGTACACACAGCTACAAAAGAAGTCTACTCTACTTTTCGTGGTCACTCACACAAATGCAAAGCTACGTTTATTCCTCGCGAACTATATTTTGCAAAAATGTTAGTAGGTAAAAAAGTGTGCTTCACGCTTAAAATGTTGTTTAGATCTCTCATTTTTTTACAGGAGCCAGGAACGTCGATTCCTTTCGACAATTTCTCTTTCAAGAACCAAGTAGGGAGTAAGAGGAGTGACGGTATAATCTTACCAAGCTTTAATATCTCTGGGTGCTGCTTCACTGAAAACGGACATCATATCTAAGAAGTCTTCAAATGTGAGGTTTCCAGAGCCATCGTGAGAGAACACCTGGCAGATTCTTCTCTTGAATGGATTTTCCTGGAATTTAAGAAATAAGCATAGGTACGAGTATAAATCAACACTAGCTGATCGCCGCAGCTCCACCCGCTTGATTTAGTTTACTCGTTCCCGGTTCGTGGGAACTCACAACCTGGATAAAAAGTAGCCTATATTACTCAGGGTGAATGTAGCTTTCCGATGGTGAAAGAATTTTTGTAATCGGCACAGTAGTTTTTGAGTTTATTTATTACAAACATACACACAAAAATAAAAATCTTTCCTCTTTATAATAGTAGTAATTTGATTAAATAGGTACCTTCGGTTTAAAATTTACCCCACAATAAAGAATCGGTTAAGGAATCTGCTTCAAAATTGAGCAAAATTCAACCCGAACAATCATACTACATACACGGCAATAGGTTTGCCCCCTATTACGTGGGACTAAAAGACTGGCAAATTGTGGGTGTGTAATTTACCTCTGCCTATGCCTACCCCTTGGGGGATATAGGCGTGATATGTGTGTGTGTGTGACTATTAGAAAATGAAAGTCCTGAGGTTAGCTGTAAAGCAATCGAGATATTCAGGTATTAGTTTCGGTGCTGGAACGAGGGATCCGGGAACAGTCAAGTCCGCCTAGAACGACTAGGCTCTAGCAAATGTGTCCGGGATAAGAATATGTGGGAAAGGGACTTCGGGGATAACGACGTAATAAAATGAAGAATGGCAATTCTGGCCATGAGCTTTTATTGCCTGGTTCTTTTCGCACAGGCTCCACCTATTGCCTTGCGAACATAACTATGTCTTGCGTTGAATGTAAAGTTGTAGATCCGACGCGGACGCGACGGCGACGTCAGTATTACTTTCTGGCATAGGTAGATCAAGAAGTATATTTTACTTTGAAGTATGGAGGTACTGTGTACTCTGGTATGAAATGAATAGTTACCGAGAATGCAAATATATCTTGCCATTTTGTAATTATAGTATAGTTAAATCTTTTTGGTATTTCTATTTTGTGTGTATTCCTATTTGAATAATCTATTCTTTATAAAAGACGTTACGCGGTTACCTTCGCCTGTGTTTGCCAAAAAGTAAATAAGTTACCGGATGAGACGTGTAACTTTGTCTCATTTGAATTTGTATTCGCAATGAACGACGAAATTTGACTGATATAACTTCGGAGGGGTGGAATTTTTGGAATTTTCGCCGAAGTAATTTTAATCTCGGTTTCTATAATAATAGTAAGATACCTTATGTCTATTTGGTGCATTTGTTAAATCACGAACTTCAGAAAAAAGAGCCTGCTGAGTTCCGAAGTGTGCGGTGAGGGCACCGCAGACTCGAATACGCGCAGGAACATCGACCTCCATGATCGGGGCCTGAGGGCGACGGACTAGCAACTCACCGTCCTTACAGAAGCAGGCTAGAATGCTGTGGGGCTTCACCCCACGTACGCCTTCACTCACCGACGCGGGATAAAACCCGACCCCAAAGATGCGGATTAAAACCCGACCACCACGTAGTGGCCACACAGGCGGCCAATGTCCGCCGGGTGCCACTGGAAATCAGTGCTTCAGCCCATATTACCTTACTCTATGCTTCAGCCTTGGGTCGCGGAGTAAAAAAACATAATTAACAAATTACGTCATCAAAAGCGCGCGCAAAATGATGACGTTTGAACGGTTCAAATGTATTCAATGTTTTAAATTGAACTTTAAATAATAACATGACTATTTTCAAGCCCATTTATATTATTTTTTCCATGTAATAATAATAAGGGTGTAAATAATACATTTAAGAAATAAATAAAACATGAATGTTCCTATTTCTAGACGTTATAAGAGCTTCGCACACGATACACTGTCACAGATATAATAATACCATACTAGTCCACGTCTTACCATTCAGGCGTTAATTTGGAGATTAGGCGATTAGCAAAAATAAAAAAAAACTAATTCGAAAATTCCCGCCGTAATGCCTTACTTTTAGTTCTGGTAGTTTTTCTATTTCTTCCACAGGAACTGCTATTGTGTGCGCCTGGTTTTCTGTCATTCGTTTGGGGACTAAATCTGGGTTCACTTCCCGGAAACGTTTGAATACTCTGCAAGTTAAATTTACAAAATAAATATGGATGGACTACATTTAAATTTGTTAACAATGACCGTCATTATGTCGTATGAAATATCTACATAATAAAATTCTACAAAGGTCAAGCAAGGTAATGTGACTTAAAGGTTTAATTTGACAACCTGTCATAAGAATATTAATAAATTTGGGAGTTTGGGTGTTTTCTATCGACCCGCTGTCCCCAAGCGGGTTATATAAGTAAGTATTGGGGCTTGAATACTCAACCTAACACACAGTTCAACTGATTACCAATGAGATTATTTAGACTGATATTAAATATTCAATAAGTACTTAGTGATATATTAAATAATAATATCTTAGCTTCAAGCACCCAGTATATATATTATGTATGTATTTAGAAATATGTAAGTAGTTGTGTGTGTGTGTGTGTGTGTGTGTGTGTGTTATTATGTGATTAGTAAATGTAAAATAAAAAGTACTGTATGTTCATTTAAACTAAAGAACTTTTAGTGATAGAAAGACTAGGTATTCAAAATTGTTTTTATTGACTAATTAACAATGGCAGATAATCAGGTACATAATTTTTTAAAAATTAAATTTGGCGCAAAGTATTCCCTTCGGGAGGGATATTTTGCGCTGCTTTATAAAATCAGTCTTAGCTCTTATAAAATAATACTGGCGCAATGATACCCTACATAGTTTTAGGCGCGAATCTTTGCTCAATACCGTCAAGCTCTTTGACGCTGAAAAAACCTCGCCGAGAGATAATTTTTGGAGGGTCAATGCTCCCAAGGACATTTTCCCACTCATAGAAGTTAATGTCTTTTTTCTGTGGCCATTTCCAGGATTTTAAGGACTTAGCCATTGCATCGACAGTTGCTCCTTTCTCATCGAAGTCGATAATGAGACCAGGGTACAGTTTCTCATCATATTTTACTACCACAAATGACTCTTTCTCACGTCTTACATCTTTGAATCTCGTTTCTGGTCGAGGTGGATGATTACTCTCCTCTGGGCTGTTGGACTCTAAAAAGCAACCATCAGGATCGTCTGAATCATCATGTAATGAGTACGCGTCCGAATCGTAACCAGTGCGTGACCTTGAGCATGAGGCAATGTTGTCCTCTGTGCCATCAAAAACTTCTTCATGTTCAGTCTCTTCTAATAACGATACTTCATGAGCAATGCTTTTACCAGCAGCGATTTCAAATTTCTTCTTACGTCTCTTTGGCCCAGACTCTGTAATTGTCTTCCGCTTTGATTCTAGGTGATCTATGAAAGACGCCGATACTATAGTGGTGTCTACATCGATTGCCCCTGGTATTCTGGCAAGCAATTCATCCACGTTACAGGGGTAGATACCGCATTTGCGGAAACCGTTTTTCAAGTTGCTTCTAACATTTGGCTCGATGTTTTCTAAGAGTTTCTTTAGCAAACTCGGAAAAGTTTATTTCGGTATCGTTGGGTTTCTGGTTCCTTCAGAACTTTCCTTCCATTCAGTTATAATTTTTCGCCACTCAGCTTTCAATGGACGAAAGAACGCGACATCGAGCGGCTGAGTTATGTGAGTGCTATTTGGCGGCAGGCACACAAAAGCAATGTCGTTATCTCGACAGAGTCTCAATGTCTCAACCGATAAATGGGAAGCCAAGTTATCCCCAATCAACATCTTTGTGCCTTCCATTTTCTTAAGTCTTGGAATCATAAGATATAGAAATAGCTGGTGATCAAACCAACGTGAAGGAGAGTTGCTGTAGTGGCATCCTTTGGGACCATTCTCGGTCCATGTATCCCATAACTTCTGCGATTTGTACACTACGTACGGGGCATCAGCTCACCTGAAGCGCTACCACAAAACATGATCGAAGTACTTGATTTTGACGTGTTGCAGATTTTTTCAGGATATTTGCATCCCCTTCGACCAATTACTCGTTTCTGGCCGGGATCGTCTGTTAAGTTTGTTTCTTCATAGTTTAATATATGTGTAGGAGGGATGTCTCTTAATTTGTGGTGTTAAATTTTCAATGTACCCTTGTAAAATCTCTTTTGATAACGCTGCCCTGATCTTCTTGATATTTGTTGCAAAACGCACTGAGAGGGTAGGATGGCGTTTCAAAAATTGTTTAAACCAGTCATTCCCGGGCGTATTATTCTTAAATTTTCGAACAATGCGTCCAGATTTTTCGAGATACATTTTAACAACAATTTTGAGGTCGTGCTCAGTTAATGGAAACCCATAGGTGCCCATTATCTCAATATGTGATGCTATGGCTTCCTCTTCCTCATCTGTAAATATTTGAGGCTGACCAGGTCGATTCATATGGGCTTTTTTTTATTTTATAAACCAGAGTTCGCCGCGGAATGTTGAAATGTGTGCTAGCTTTCCTCTGCGACATTTGCCCAGACTTAATAGCCGCCAGACATAGTTGCAACTGTTCCTTGGAGTAGTCGGCATATTTTCGAGCGCCTAGTTTTCTTTTGTAGACCCTCGGCATGTTGCAATATCTGTAAAAAGCAAAAAAAGTTGAATATTACTTGAAACGAGTATACTTTGCACCAGAATGGGTATACTTTGCGCCAGGTGCAAAGTACCCCCATTTTAGGGACATTTCGACCTTGCGTTAATAAACCTAACCCAAAATTAAATCCATTGAATTATGGAATGAAATACTTTCTTATTAGACAATAAGAACAAATAACGGATATTATATTATTAGGCTTACCTGCATAAGTAAAGTGATATGCGGATACACGTGAATTTTACTAGACTTTTTTTTTTAAAACTTTCTACTTTCACGCTGTCACTCCTTGCACAAGTAATGGCAACAAGAGCGACCTGTCAACTTCCATGACAGAACAATGACATTTTATGATTGCGTTCAGACATCAATAAAACCATAGTGTTGTAAACTTTTTTTAAAAATTATTTTTAATGTTGTACGGATTTGGAGCAAAGTAATACTGGCAGGCGCAAAATCACCCCAACTTACGGTATGTTTAGATACGAGTATTAGTTGTCTAGATCCCATAGCACAAGCATAGTTTGGGCTAGATGGCGTTGTGTGAAAATGTCCGATATTTATATTTAAATTACTGAGTATTAATTACTGAATATATAAAGTATGTTTATCGAAGTATGTTAAGAGAAGGAAAACTCGACACAAAACGTTATACCAACCCGTCCGGCCAGAGTGGTATATGTAGGCTGAAGTCCCCCCTCTTTAGGGGAGGCATATGCCCAGCAAGGGATTGAGATTTACTTTATCTTCTTACGTACCTGCCTACGTAGGTACCTATTATTTATTTCTGTATTTAGGTTTTGAAATAGGAATGGTTGTTAGCTTAGATTAGCTTAGCTTAAGTTTGTGTGATGTGACGTGTATAGTACCTACTTGATACAACCCTACTCACCTACTCAGTGGCTTGTGCACTCGTGTATGTTTGTTGAGTTTTAATATAAATTTATGTAAATCCTGAGTTCCAAAAGTATTACCTGTCGACGACAGGTGTCATTGAAAATCAGATACATCACTGAGACTCGTCTCAGTACATGCCGAGTGTCATCCATCCCACATTGTACGCCGCAAATTTTACAATGTAAAATCACACAAATAAGTTTTTAGTTGTATTGTACGAATTAAATAGTTAAATTTTGCGATAACATAAAAAAATACAGTTAATTTCTTTCTTTCTTTTCTAGATGATGATGATGATGATTGTGGGTAACTTGATTGATTGTTAAACTGCGACGGTCAATCAGAATTAATAATACGTTTTTTCAATTTCCTATTATATTTCAAATTAGTGGTCGCCCGCGACTTCATCCGTGTGGTAATTTGGATTTTTTCCCGTTCCCGTCGCGCCGCGTCATATTTTGAACAGTTCACACAATATCTTCATAAATTGTAGCCTATGAGTTATTCTGATGTATAAGCTATATTATTGTAAAGTTTCATCAAAATCCATTCAGTAGTTTTTACGTGAAAGAGTAACAAACATCCATCCATCCATAAATACATACATACATACATACTCACAAACTTTCGCGTTTATAAAGTAGGATCTCTTTATGACATTTAGGATCCAATGCAGTAGAAGAAATCACTTGAAGTTAATAGTTAAAAGTTAATTTCTGGCCAATCTTCTAATCTAGGTATCATCATTCTCAGAGTTTTTTCCTAACCTAGTTGGGGTCGGCTTTCCAGTCTAACTGCGATGCGGCTGAACTTCTAATCTAGGTATATAAGTAAAAATTCATTGGCTTTCGTTTGTCTCGCTAAAACTGGAAAAGGTCTGGACTAAGTGAGTAGTTTGGCGAATTTGGACTTGAAATATTCGTATAAGTTCAGGGAAGGTTCAAAATGTTTTATTTTATTTGAGACGGTACAAAGTTCGCAGGGACAGCTATTTTTTACATAATTAGGTGCATATCATCACGCATTATCCCCGAAAGGGGTAGGCAGAAGTACATTACACACCTATACTTTCCAGAATAGCATACTTACATACAGAACTTGCACTCCGACGTTAATTAAAGCACATTCTTTTGTTTACAGAGAACATAATTCGAACGTTAGGGTTGTCAGGAAAGTACGAGCATAATTTGACCAATAATTATGATGTTAATGCCTCAATATCATGCAACTCTATGGTCAATGCCGTATCACAAACAAGAGACAACCCTTACTGACTTACAACTTCAAGTTGTCGCTGACGTCACGTATTTTTTCCGATTGTTAGGCGAGTGACATAAGCCTATAGTCTTCACAGTCATATAAATCACTGCGTTAATTTGACACTTAACGTGACATGTCTTTAAGCCAAGCGCGTGGAGTAAGAAATATGTAATCTGTACTCTTAAGTTATCCTATTATGTGTGTCACATCAAGAAATAATGTGGGAATGAACAATATTTTCATTTTATTATAGTCATATTAATTGTGACAAAAGATAATTAGAAAAGGCCTACAAATACATTGTTAGCCTGAACGAAGATGGCCAATACATTTCTCTTAAATGTTCACGTTTGAATTATCTATAGTATATGGATCTTTTAGCTATCCGAAATAAACTATTTTGGGTTTTTTATTTAAAGCGAAACCTGCGTCAGTTTCCTTTTAGAGTGAATGCTTTGAACAACTAAGCTAGTCAGGTCACAGCCAAAGCCATCGAAATTGGGATCTATCTTTTACGTTCCAGGGTGGCTGCTGAATCATCTATCGCGAATATTTTTTCGAATTACTCCAGTCAAGAACTTTATATCACCAATGGATTGTGGAAATCAGATGGCAGTTGCTTCACGAAAAAGCGGAGTTCAGCCGCTTCTGAACTCAAAAGCCAACCCTAACTGGGTTGGGAAAAGGCTCATTGGATAAATTACAATGAACTCTCTTACTATGACCTCTTAAGATAAATAACTGTGACCTGACTGACCTATTATTTCCAGCCAATAAGCATAATGAGGTCGATAGATTAATGGCGCCTAATTAATTAGCTATTGCGTAAATTATTGCGCAGGGTTTATTCTCATGTTATGATCCTTTTATGAGTAAGTAGTTAGTTTCTTATGAACACTTGACTCAACCTAGATTGTTGATACTTTAATGTGTCTCTATCTGTGCTTTTGATCTCCCAAATGGATGACTTCCTGTTTTTAACTGGAACCTCTTTTACCAATCTACTTTTTGACTCCAGTAAGTTATGTAGGTATGGGGGTAAACTATGGGTAAACAAACAAATTGCTCGAACGATAGAGATTCTATTTAAAGGTATGGAATATTTGTTTTGGCCGATTGAATTTTGGTTAGAATTTCTGAATGAATTATGTTTTTTTTAAGTACCTTGTAACGGGAATAGGTTTACTCCCTATTATGTGGGACCAAATTACTGTCAAAATGTGGGTGTGTAATGCACCCTTGCCTACCCTTTCAGGAATATGGGCGTGATGGCACAAACAAACAAATATTTCTCTATTAGTTTAGTAACGTTTAAACGTCATGGACTCTTTCTATAGGATGTTCTACCAATTCGGAACGTTACTATTTAATTTTACCTTTTCGAATGTTAAAGTTTGTTTAATATCTCTTGCTTTTTCTTATTGATAATTATTAATTATACATTTTAATGTCGGCTTTTACAAGACTCCATCACAGACAGTAAGTACAGCCGGTAAGAAAAGGGACTGGCAGTAAAACTTATCGCTGTTCATTCCAATCTCGTAATAACAATAAAAGTTAAAAGCTAAGTACTATTTACAGTACTTGGACTTGGCGATTAAAAAGCATTAGTATACACTTTATAATCGCCAGTCATTATAGTTATTGCAAATGCTGGAATCCTACAATTATTGCATTATGACCTCAGAGCATATTAGTCTAACATTTACGTAAATTTTACGTAATGAACACAATAAAATTGTAAGTCTGATGCCATGCTTCTCCTAGTACAAAGGACTGCGTGATTACTATTAAATTCGATATCCCTAGAAACATTCTTCAAATAGTTTTTAAGTACCTACTTGTTTCTCTCTCATTTTGATCTGCTTTTTGGGAAAAGTAGAAAAAAATATTATGTCTGAAGAATGCGTTCTGAATTATGTCGTATAACTTAGTCAGGTAAGATACATATTTACTATGTTATACGACATAATTTATTGAACAGATTCTTCAGACATAATATTTTCGGAGTATGTTTGTTAGTATAGTATGTTTCGGAGCACAAATAATAAGTATGTTTATCAGTCGTCTAGATCCCATAGCACAAACTCATAATTAGCTTAATTTGGCCTAGATGACGTTGTGTGAAATGTCCAAAAATATTTATTTATTATCTCTATATATAAAAATGAATCCCTATTTCCCTTGGTCACGACATCACGCGTGAACGGCTGGACCGATTTGGATAATTTGGGATTATCTAAATCGAATTCGGAAATCGGAAATCGGAATTAGGAAGGTTTATAAGTAAAATTTCAGGCGGTACGAAGTTCGCCGGGATCACTAGTTGTTTATAGTAATGATCACGGCTGTACAAGTATCTATACTTAGGTACGTCATGATAACCACTTATAAAAAACCTTGTGCTTGTTCAATAACTAAGTATTTAGTATAAAACCCAATGATTAAATGAAATTTCCTAGTGCTTCTTATCTACATTATTGAATGCAAACATGTGTCAATAAAATGAATCACATATGTATTGATTTACAGAAGGTTTCGCCTTCGTTACTTACCTAATAGAGTGGTATCATGATTCACTAGTCATGCTTCTTTACTGTGATTAATTATTGCAAGAAAAAGAACACCAACAGTGATGTATCTTATCCAACTTTAAAAGAAAGTTACGTCGACTAACAAAGACCAATTGTTAAGAAGTTTGAACAACTTCGGGACAAAGTCTTTTAATTTTGTCTCAAAGAATAATAAGTTAAATAACTTTAGTTTGATTAGATAGGATGAGTTTATTTTTGTTTTGTGACGGAAAAGTTTTAACTCTTATCTAATGCGAATTCAGCGCTGAGGATTAGATTTAACCAGGATGACTAAGTGATGGTGTTTTGTTCATTAAAACTTGTTAATAAATGATTCCCACAACATTTAGACAAACAGCGTAGGTGACAGAGTTCGCATAGGTGACTAAAGTCCGCCGGCGCTCTGGGCTAATTCTATCAAGACGTAGGTACCTACCCTTAACATCCGGAAATTTATGTTAAAACAGACTTAAAAAAAGGTATTCTGACGTAAGCTATGATTCTCTTTTGAAGTTCGTCTTATCAACCTGATGAACACCTATTTTCTAACTCAGAGAATCGCCATTGAAAGTGGCAAGCATGCATTCTGGGAACCCTTCCAGTCAAAAATAGAGAGCAAGAGATAGATACCTATATATATATACCTACACCAATCTCTTTTATTGTCTGTATATGTAAAGAACTTAAGAATATTGTTTTCTATTTTGGCTAGTGAATATTGAATACCTTTACAATGTATTTTATTGATTGTTTACTAACAATTCAGTTATCGATATCGATGAAACCTTTTGTATTTTGAACGCCATTTTTAAGGTCATTAACATTAAAAAAACGTGATTGGAAACCTCAAAGAGTGAATTGGTGTCCTCAAAACGTCTAGCTACTTATTTATTAAAGTGTAACACTTGTCACGTGGATAGTCAGGGAGCTCGAGTCCAATGTGCGGCATGGTTTAATCAGCTTTAGTTCTGATCGTATCGTTTTGTTAGCCGTACGGATTTATAGAGGATTACGGTTAGGAACAGGTCACGTAGTCACGTGTGTACAATGAAAACGTGATATCGACTATGTTATGTACTGGCTATTTGGGAATTATGTTTTTCTATCATCATCCCAATTATTTGGTTGTAACATGTCCTCCTTCGCCACACATCCCTGTCAGATGTCATCCCAGTCACTTCTTTCGTGGTCACATCCTATTACAAGCATACCAGCCATCTTTTCTTGGGATTTAACCCGACCCCAAGGATGCGGGGTAACACCCGACCACCACGCAGCCACAATGGGAATTCTCTCAGTGTCTACCGGAGGCGCTCGGCAATGGACGCAAGTGCGGCCGCGGCCCAGGGCTGCGGAATAAAAAAAAAAAAAAAAAATAAAAAAAAAAAAATAAAAAAAAAAAACTATCTTTTCTTGGATCTACTTCTACTTTTAAAGCTCTCAATTTACAATTATTTATTTAAAACAATGGTAAGTAAAATGTTTTTAAGAAAAAACCTTTTAAATTTATATAATAGCATTAATTTTTCGCAGAATCAAAAGGACAACAAAACGTCGACAATTGTTTCGCCTCTAAACGAGGCATTATCAAGACTGTCTCAGAGAGAACAGCAAAATTCGTGGTTGGAACGTTTTTGCTTATAAGTAAACGCGTGCAAACCTCATTATCGCGATGTAGGATTCTTTACAACAACCAATGTGGGCAGAAACCTCAGATCATGCTAACTAAGTTCCAAAAATAGGTATTCACCAATACTTGACCTTATCTGTTTGATTTAATTACTATATTTTCGTAAGTTGCGTAGAAACCCAAATGACACACACAAACCAACAACAATTAATGTGTCTGTCTGTTCGCAAATAGATCAAGTAAGGGAGATGTGTGAAAATCTACTTGTCCGTTGAGTAAGGTGTCCGCATCTCTTCTAATTATTTCTAGCCTTTCCCAAACACTTAACTTGAACCCTTTCTCACATAAACGTAAAACTTTAAAAGTGTTACTATTGTTCAAGGAATGACCAGTGTCAAGAAGATGCTTCGCGAAGAGAGACTTATCAGGCCAAGCATTGCGGGACGCCGCTCTATGTTCTTTATATCTAATATCGAAGGACCTGCCAGTCTGTCCCACATACTTCAAACCACATTCATCACAACTCAACAAATAAACACCTGATCTGCGTGAGACCGACACCGACAATTATTTATTTTCTATAAGATACACATCATCTAAAAAGAGTATCTAATAAGAGTGGACAGAATAAATTTACTTATGTCTCAACAAGAAACCTTGGCGCATTTTGGTGTGTTTAAAACTACAGGTGTACCTATGTGTGCGCTTGGTTTGTAACTATTTCACAAAGTCTAACGAGCAACAAGGACTTATTTTCACTCTAAACAGGTACCTACGCCAGGCTTTAAGGTTTTTAGTAGGTACATATTTATATAAGCAGATAGAGTTCACAATTTTCATTGCACAACGCCGTTTTGAACTTTGGTGGTACAAAATAGTGTAAATATCCTAGCAATCATACCTATTGCGATAAACCTTAAAACGGTACTCTACTCAGTCTGGTATGACTAACGGGTATTTATGTAGAAACAAACAAAACTTCTAAAATATTATTTTCTGTGTTTAATATTCAAGCAACTCCAAACTATTATATTGTATTAAGAAAAAAAGCTAAACGCTTAATCGATGCTTCTCAGTACCAGAAGGCTGACTAATTTCTGGCCCAAAGAATAAGTATCGCTATCCAACGTGGCAGCACAGCCAGCATTCTGGGAACCTACCCAGTCGGCAATGACGCGGAGGATTTTTTAAACAACATTTTGTAGTGTAAATATTTATTGTAAGCACATAATTATGTAAATACTTCAAAAATATTCAAGTAGAATAGAATACCCAAGAGTTACTAAGCTTGTATACTATTACTAAGTGAGGGTACATAAATATTATTTATTATGACAGTTCGTGTCGCTGCGTGCTTCAAATCAATCAATTATAATCGAAGAATCGTTTATTTATTCGTGTTTACTTAATACCTAGGTACGAGTTGATTACCGCGGCTCCGCCTGCAAGATATACTTGTCCCGGCAGAAACTCATTATCACTGAGATGAAAAATATTGAAAAGTAGCCATACATACTTATTAGTGAAGAAACTAAAGGTTTTGAAGCCTCTTAATACAAACAAACAACCAATCAAATATTTCCCCTTTATAATATTAGTACAGATTAGGTAAGTAGGTACATGTATTTAATTTTTTTTTTTTAATTTCACAAACGTATATTTAAATCTAAATTCTAATCCACAGGAACCGTACATGGGGCACACTAAAAGTTTTGCACTTCTAGCTAATCGGAACTATTTGAATTTCGAAAGTTATATTTTTTTAAACGTTGCAACCTTCTTAGTAATAAAAAAAACAATTGGCGGGAAATCATTTGTCAATTGTTTTTTATCACACATCAAAGTTCTACGTAGGCAACAAAAATGGAATTAGGTCGAAAAGATTTTAGAGCGATGATTTTTTATGATTTTAAAAGTTCTCTCTCTCCGCAAGACTGTGCCGCTCGTCTTCAAAATGCTTTTGGGAGAGAAGCACCTTGTTTGAGCACCGTGGTTATGCTGAATTTGAGAGAGGTCGAGTTTCTTTACATGACGAATTTCGTGAAGGGCGGCCTTCAACTGCCGTCAACGAAAATAATGTGGCTACTGTTAAGCGGTTCATTGAAGAAAACCCGCGGATTACCTATGAGACAATTCGAGGACTATCGGGGATTGGTATGAGTCAAATCCAGAAAATTTTACACGAAGAATTGAAAGTTCGGAAACTTTGTTGTCGTTGGATCCCTCATGAACTGACAGCGGAGCAGAAGCGGGCTCGCGTGGAATGGTGCTCACAGATGCTACTGAAGTACGACCACGGACATTCTAATGCTGTTTATGACATTGTCACAGGAGACGAAACGTGGATTTATTGTTTTGAACCCGAAAAAAAACAGCAATCTTGTGAATGGGTGTTTGAAAATGAGAACAAGCCAACAAAAGTGAGGCAGGCGAGAAACGTTGGTAAAAAAATTATCGCGTTTTTTTCTCAGCTACGGGTCCCATCTGTACAATTCCACTTGAAGATCAAAAGAGTGTTAATGCCGAGTGGTATTCTCCCAAATGGTAGAATACCACTTGGTACTTGGAACTTTTTCTAACACCTGTGTAAACAAATGTTTACACAGGTGTTAGAAAAAGTTCGTGAAAGACGACCCAAAAAGCCGCGTTCTCCTACATAATGACAACGCTTCTTCACACACGGCCAACAAAACAAAGTCATTTTTAGCTTCCGTAAAAGTACAACTCGTCACCCATCCTGCGCATAGCCCTGACCTAGCACCCTGTGATTTCTGTGTTTTCCCCAAAATCAAAGATTTGATGAGAGGTTTCACTTTAACCAACTCCGAAGAGGCAGTGATAGCGTTCAATCAGCACGTAGAAAACATGCCTTCAGATCTGTGGTCCTCCAGTTTTAAAAAATGGTTCGATCGCATGGAAAAATTGTGTAAAATGTAAAGGAGAGTATTTTGAAAAGCAATAAACATAATATATTTTGGTTTTAACATGTTGTTTTTTTAAGTTACGCAAAACTTATAGTGTGACCTACGTATTACTTAGACTTCGCTGTCGGACCTTCCGCCCGTCTGTCTTGTATCTCATGAAGCGTAATAGTTAGAAAGTTGAAATTTTCACAGATTATGTGTATTTCTGTTGCCTCTATAACAATAAATACTAAAAAAACGAATATAATAAATCCACTGGATAGTAGGATTTTGTTGTATGCATCTAATGTGCAAAAGGTAAAAAATATATAAGTAGGTAATTTCCGAATCCTTACCTAAGTATTTCTTTCCTTGTAAAAAATGTACAGTCCTGTTCCAAAATAAAACAAAAAGTTATTTAGTATTACAATATACAAAATAAACATAATTATAGACTAAAAATATTTACATTACAAAATATCGTTTAAAAAATCCTCCGCGTCATTGCCGACTGGGAAGGTTCCCAGAATGCTGGCTGTGTTGCCACGTTGGATGGCGATACTTATTCTTTGGGCCAGAAAATAGCCAGCCTTCTGGTCCTGAGAAGTATCGATAAGGCGTTTAGCAATGTCTCTATAAAGGTGGCGAGCACTCGGACCCCATGACCCCAGTGTCTCAACCCCAAACGGCTCAAATATGTATATAATATCACCTGCTAGGTTAGCATATTTACGCCGTTTAAAGCCTTCAGCCGATGCAGCAGCAGCGCCGGCACATCCGGATGTGCTTGGAAGGTGTGAAGGTGCTAAGGTGTCAACGCATGTAGCGTCCCACACCAAAGGCCTTCCCATCTTCCACGGTAGCAACGACATACCGTCCGGTCTCTTTCCATCGCTTCGTGCAAAACCATTTGGTTCACGTACGGCCGGAAGACCTACGGTGGAAAGAGCCCTACGAATTATGTCGTTTAGAATAGCGTGCCGAGGTATACGACCTGCGCTTCTGCTACAAGAAAGACCATGGTGTCCCAGATTATCGACGGCTACTCCACAGGTGCAATGATGCGGGGATACACAAGGTGTACCCAAGTTATTTAGTTACATAATTTCACACATACCATACTTCCACCAGGCGCAACTGAAAATCCGCCGGGCGCCCCTGCAAATACCTTCTGCGTTGCTAACACAGCGGGCGTGGGAGCGGAATTAAAAAAAACATAGCATACCTAAAGTCTCGCCTTTAAACCTGAAGGGCAGACAGAGGCATTCTAATGCTCATATTCCGTCAGAAAATTTGTTAGTCGCACGTGACAGTTGTGAGCCTGATGGCCGTTACCAGTACCACAGAGTATATTTTTCAGAGTCTTGAGAGTATGATTAGAGCCCCTCTGTTCGTGGTAGTGCCCATGTAGGTACTTAGGTATTTTAGATTAAACGACCAACATTCTTCTTCGATTGTATTTACCGGTTGTAGGCGTAATGATAAGTCTAAAGATTATAAGTTAATAGTTTATACAACTGTAACCTCTAAACTCATTACCTCTGGACGACAATTCAAGGAACACCTAATCTGGCATCTTCGAGAATAAATCAGATGTCAAAAAGCATTTATTATAGATAATCTATGTAACCAAAATACACATACCTGTACCTACTATAAAATACCTAACTAAATACCTAATACTTTACCATCAAACAAGATTTAGTAATAGTTTCTAAGTTTTAGAAAAGTAGTAAGTCTTAGACAAACTAAAATTTAGACAAACAAAGCACTGCAAGTAGATAGGTATAGGTATATAGGTTCTTCTTCTTTGTCATTCCAGGGTACAATTACAGATATTATAGTTTAAATCAAATACCTCAGAATGAACAGCAAAAAAGTTACATCACATTAATTTTGTTCATAAATAATAAATTTTCAAAGTTTTGCCTTACCTACAGAAATCATCTGTAGATTTTTCTTTAAAATATAATATAATCTTAAAATAATTTAGTATGTACATACGTCTGAATGAATATTGTTGTTTTCTTTGACCATAAACTTGACACACATAAACAATGAATACAAGACTTATCCAACTGAATTAAAAACTTCCAACTAAAGTTCTACAGCTGTTTGAATTCCGAACGAACCACAGACAAAAGGGATTACCTGATAATCTTCCAATTGCTGTTCCGTGAACGTAACAACTTTGTTACCCATCACGATGAATTTCCACTCGCACAAAAAAAACAAACCCCGGTAAAAACCGGTAAAAGCTGCCTGTTGCCGCGACAGCGACAAAACACTGGCTGAATGCGTCCATTCGGATTAGGGCGTGACGACACAGAGTACTTAACGAGCAGAGACTACGTGTCAAGGACAAGGTCGCCATCTTTGACTATTATTACTTGCACTAGCACCAAAGTTCATGAAAGAAAGAAAAATCGTTTATTATACCACATTAGAATAACATTAAACCTGCACATTTAAAGAAAAACGTCCGTATCTCAATAATTCTGTCAACGCAACGTCTTTGAAAATCTGCGTTGACTACGCAGATTTTCAAAGACGGCCGGAAGGTTTTGTTGCAAAGAAACTATGATTTATATTTTATTTTATATTTATTATATTTTAAGGAGGTGGTGTAGATACAGATAAATTAAATTGAAGTTTCTGTTTGTAACTTCAAATGAACAGCTTTTCACTAAATGCAATATGAAAATATGTAAGTACTTCCATAAGAATTCAATCTTTTTTACTATATATATTTATTCCGACTTTACTCCAAAACAGGTGGATCGATTTTAACGGGCCTTTCATTAGAATATAGATGTTGTTATAAGGAGTAATATAAACTATATACTGTACTTTACCACGCGTGTGAAGTCAGGGGCGTCCGCTAGGGTATAGTACTAGTACCAGACTACATTGCAGCTGGTGCTAGTGCGTAGTCCATAATGCATATCTTTATTGCTGGAATCTCAACTTGAGCTGTTTGCATTGATACACTAAAGATGAAAATGAGAGTATAAGTAGTGAGTCTGTCGTTCGAGTGGCTACAGATAATGTAAGCTGTAGAAGTAGAAAACTACTCGCTACTATAATGTAGAGTCTTCTAGTGACGTTTGTCGGTTTTACATCGGTACTTTAAAACAATGGGAATAAAGGTAAAAACAAACTGAGCCTACGTATGCGTAATGCGACGTATGCAATGCGATGTGGGAGACAGAGTCCAGATTACTCTAGATCATGTTCAGATGCCATAGCGCGTTGCATACGTCGCGTAAGAAGTAAGTTTGCCTTTTTTTTAATAAACATTTTGGACGTTCTCTGTAGCTTGTGCTATGGGATCTAGACAACTGATAAACATACTTATATATTTCTAAAAACATACATAATATACATAGAAAACACCCAAACTCCGAAACAAACATTTGTGGATCCTTTATTTTAATTTTAATTTGATTAACAACTGTCTCTGTTCAAACATTACTCTGTGGGGAAAGTTAGGCGGGTCGCCTATTAGTCGGCGCACCCCCAGTCCTGTCTGATTGCTCTGTTTTATTTTCATACGCACTATGAATGTAAAGTTGCCATAATTAAGATTACGAGTACTCGTAGTAGGAGTTGTAATATTCCGATAACCATTATGTGTAAAAAGACAATGTTTGACTGACACAATATTACCTATGTGTTAAGCTTTGCTTTCCTAGAAACGACGGCACATCTTAAAGCGGTCGTAATACAGCGGTGAATTAACGTCACTAGAACGTTGTCTATGTAAAAAATTTAGCTCGACTGCCTAGAGCGCTGTGATCTCAGAGTAACTATCTACCAGTTAAGTACTAGAGTCCTGGTAACTATAGTCTGCACTGTTACAACCGCTCAGAACGTCAGAACCAATCAGAACAGTCGAACAATTGTCTAGGTATTAGAGCCCTTTACCACAGATAAGTAAATGCTTACAATCGGCTCCAATAAAAAAATATAGACTTTATTCCATTTTTTAGTATTTGTTGTTATAGCGGCAACAGAAATATATCATCTGTAAATATTTCAGCTTTCTAGCTATCACGGTTCCTGGGATACAGCGTGGTGACAGACGGACGGACAGTGGAGTCTCAGTTATAGAGTTCCTGTTTGGGTACGGAACCCTAAATGTGACTGCGCACTCTGTAGCTATTATAAACCACCATTATAAAACCCATTATATAAAAATCATAGCAGTCGGAAGAGTTTGTTGATAACCAATCATATCGCAGGAAATTTAGAAAAAGTCACGTGACTGACACTTTCTGCGATTTCATTGGCTAACGACAAACTCTGCCGATTCCATGCTCATAGAGTAGTGACAAAGCCTCGCAAAAATAAAGAGTAAAACTTTTATTAAACTAAATCAATACAGAACAACTTGAGAGGAATCAGGGTCTATGTCCGACAAAAGTTCTCCCTTTGTTGGACAAAAGACTCCCTAGGTTTATTAAACAACTTAAGCCCAACCCCCACATTCATTTAAACATTCTTGTTCCGAAGCAAAGTTGTTTGAATTGGGAGGTGTAGGCACTGGCGGACAATGGTCCGCCCATCTGATCTCGAAGCAGTTTCGTTGGTGGGCGTTGAATACGTATCTGGAAAGTATTGAAGAAAATTCCAATTAACTCATTGTCATTAATCATCATCTGCCTGCCCTTATCCCAATTATTTGGGGTCGGCGCAACATGTTTCATCTTCCATACATCCCTGTCACCACGTCATCTCCTCAGTCACTTCTTTCCTGGTGATATCCTCTTTCACGCATTCTATCCATCTTTTCTTGGGCCTACCTCGAGTTCTCAGGCCATCTACATTCATACTTTGCACCTTTCTTACCACATTACTTTCTTCTCTTCTCATAACATGCCCATACCATGATAGCCGTTCGCTTCTCACTTTTTCATTTACTGGGGCAACTTTCAAACTTCCTCTAATATACTCGTTCCTTACTCTATCCATCCTTGTTACACCACACATCCATCTTAACATTCGCATTTCCGCTACATGCAGTTTTCTTTCATCCGTCGCATTTACACATGAAAGTCCATACAGGACGGCAGGTCTGACGACAGTCTTGTACATTTTCCCCTTAAGTTTCGTAGGAAATTGGGGGTCACATATAGTGGCTTTGACCTGCCGCCATTTCATCCAACCTGCGTCAATTCTGTGCTTCACTGTACGATCGATTTCCCCATCGTCCTGGATAAGAGAGCCGAGGTATCGGAAGCTGGAGCAGACTGGCAATGGTACGCCGTCTAGCGTTATGGGTGTAAAGCTAGAGAGACCGCCGAAATCGGAGAACATGTACTCCGTTTTGGTTCTGCTGATTTTCAAGCCTACACTCTCCAGTTTACACTGCCACCTCTCCAGTCTGCTCTGTACCTCAGGCCCGTCTTCACCGACAAGAACAATGTCATCGTCAAATAGCATACACAAGGGGGTCTCTTCTTGTATCTCCGATGTCAAGGCATACATTATTAACAGGAAGAGGTTCGATTTGGCTACGATTAATGACAAGGCCAAAGAAATGTGAATAAAATTACCAAAACGATGTTAATGAAAGAAATAAAATCAGAGCTGCAAATAAATTAGCGTTCTTTAAATATACTTAATTTACAAATCTTTGAAGTGGGCTCATGGTCTAGTGGTAACCGACAATCTTAACACATTGTAAACACCGAGTCAGGCCGGTCTTAGGAGGGTGACCATTCCTTAAGACATTGAGACCCGTGACTTGGAGAATTTGTTAAACCGTCGGGCCCGGTTGTCATACAAACATCTATGGTAGTCGTTAGGGGTAGTTGGTGCCCGAAATCAAAAATCCGACTGAGCCTTTTTCCAACGCGGTTGGGGTCGGCTTTCCCGTCTAACTGGGATTCGGCTGAACTTCGATATCGCCCATGGGTTGTGGAGGTCAGATGGCAGTCGCTTCACGGAAAATATCGAAGTTCAGCCGAATCGCAGTTAGACTGGAAAGCCGACCCCAACCGTGTGAGAAAAAGGCTCGGTGGATGATATAAATCTTTAAAGTAGGGAAATGAATAAGATGAGTTAAAAGTAATTCTTTAGAGGTAAAGAGTAGGGAAACAGGATAGGAAAAATGTGTTTGGAATTAAAATTAATAGGTGCCATGCACTAACATAAGTACATAGTGTATCTTCACCTGACTTGATGTGGCCATCTGTCTCTCACCGGGTATTCTATTAGGCAGTGGTGTTCTTTTGGTGTTTGCTTACATAGTTCGGAGTCCACTGATTTGACATAAAAATAAACATACAAGGTTTTATTTCAATATTCAGTTCTTTGTAGCCTAATGGTAGGTTACGTAAGTTAAGTACAGCTTTAGATTTTATTATCCAGGTTTTTTTTTTCTTTCTTTCTGTGAATACGTCTAATAATTTGTGCCCGCTGGTGAATGTCCGTCAGTTGTCAGGACAAACCTAGAAAGGTTTTTTGGCAACTTTTATAATGAAGAAATTAAAAAACAAGATACCAGAATAATAAAATTTATTCAGGAAACGCACAATTTCTGAACGAATCATGAATTTGGATATACACCAACTGAAACCACGTGAGTTCAGACTGGTTCAGACTCTGAGGTAGAAATGCAACTCCTTTCAATAAAACTTCAAATAAGACTCCTTTTGATACACATAAAACTTAACTTCATATGCCTGTTTTTATATAATCAGGGCATTAACTTTTATGCATAATATCGATAATAATCAAACTTCCTTTTAAAAATCCTAAAAATAGAAGCAAAGTGGGGCTGTGTCATAAATATACAAGTCTTTCATGGGTGCGTACTTAATGTAACCATCCTTAGTAACGAGATCCGCGCCCACGGCTGTACTAACAATCATTATCTTAACCACAAAGTAAAAATAATGGCCTTTGTTGAATGTTGAATGCTTTTTTCGACTAAATCTTGTTATTTCAAAAGGCTGAGCTTATGAGCTCATTATAATAGGTTTATTATGGAGATTGACAAAGAATATGAAAAATTATTTTATTTCTATAAATATTCCTTTCACATGAATATTTTGTTGCCTATAAATAATCATGTCTACCACTAAAGGAGTATACAGAGTCGTTTATTAAGACCAAATTTCACTAATTCGTCCGTTAGAGAATAGGGGGCGAATTCTAAATTCAAAAAAGTCTATTTTATTATCTTAACCTGCGGACGCCCGCGGCTTTCCCCCTTGACAAATTTTATACCAAAACCTTCTTCTTGAATCACTTTATCTATTAAAATAAACCGCATCAAAATCCATTGCGTAGTTTAAAAGATTTAAGCATTTTAAGGACAGATAGACAGCGGGAAGCGTCTTTGTTTTATACTATGTTAAGATGTGATAAGAGGTCAAAAAATGCGTGCGTAATGAATGCCTCTGTATACCTCTTCAGGGATAAAAGCGTGAATTTACTTTGTGTGAACTGATCAACTTTGATATCAAAATCTTTAACGTCGCCCAAATGGACCTTATTCTACTCGTATTAGGCAGTATGAATTCGATTATACTGTTACTATCGGACGCCCGCGGCTTCGCCCGACTCACAATTTTTACATACAAAAATCTTTCTCGAGAACCAATCTATGCATTGGTGAAAACCGCATCAAAATCCGTTGCGTAGTTTTTAAGATCTAGCATACATACAGAACGGGCGACTTTGTTTTTATAATTATGTTGAAGTGGCACTTACATGCATAACAATTGACCACTAATAAAACTAAGATAA
This sequence comes from Nudaria mundana, assembly GCA_963556515.1. Lineage (NCBI taxonomy): Eukaryota > Metazoa > Arthropoda > Insecta > Lepidoptera > Erebidae > Nudaria > Nudaria mundana. The sequence continues at coordinate 23,665,996 of OY748287.1, forward strand.
AACACGTTAACTTCATAGTTGATTAAAGGTTATCTGATACAAATACTTATAATATTTGTAATGAATTTATGTGTCCACTTATATTTATATATAATGATAGTAACACAACTTATTAAAATTTATACTACCGTGTATAAAGACGTTTGTGGCTCAATTTGTGAGCGGTAGCGAGACTGGTCATTATAAATAATAAAATTATTTAATATACGACTATTAAGGTACCGACTTACCATGAATCATTGTTTAAAATATTTATGCACACGCTACATTAATATTTTTTTGGATTATTATTCGAAACTTTTACGGGGTACACATAATTAGGTATAAAACCGGTCAAGTGTGTTTCGAGTCACGCATAAGATAGGGTTCCGTAGTTACACATAAAAGCCTCTATAACTCCTAAACTATTAGAGTTATACTTTCGGTTATAGTTTCTCATCAAAGTTCAGTACATGAACTATCATCATGCATTTTTTCAGGTTCTTCATGCCAGCCATTTATATTTTAGAGGGGGGATTTCGCAAAAAAATGCTCTTCAAACCTAAAAATCTCGCAAACGGATACTAAAATCAAAAAAATATTTTAGCAACCTCTTAATGTTTTTAAAACACATGATACCCCACACGATGCAGTAGACACATGAAACAAATATCATTCCGACGTTATGTATAGGGGAAGTACCCCAAAAAAAAATGTTTCAGAATTTTGTAGGCGTAGTAAATATAGCGATAGGTAAAATAGTTTTTACTTGAACCAAATCGTATTTTTACGGAATGCTCGTTTTAAATTGTAATCAATTTTTCGAGTGTTTCCATCGGAATATTGATTTGCTGCGCTTCAATTGGCTATTATATAGGTAGGTATCTAGGTATGTTTTTATTTTATTATTATTTTTAAATTCCAGCCCAAGGCCACGTCCGTTGCCATGTCTCTGGTACGCAGCAGAAGGTATTTCCAGTGGCGCCCGGCGGACCTTAGCCACCTGTGTGGCCTTTTCGGGGGTGTGGTCGGGATGAGAATCCCACGTCGTTGGGGTGGGGTGAGTGAATCTGGTTGCGTCCCCGCAGCACACGTAAGGACAGTGGGTAGCTATCCCTCGTATCTTTGGACTGGGAGAATCGATTTTGATTTTTTTTTAAATGAAAGCTATTACTTCTAAGTGTAGTACATTTCAATTTGGTCCCATTCCGACAACTATTTGGTCCCATTATATTTGGTCCCATTCCGACAACTATTTGGTCCCATTCCGACAACTATTTGGTCCCATTCCGACAACTATTTGGTCCCATTCCGACAACTGTTTGGTCCCATTCCGACAACTTTTTGGTCTCATTTCAATTTGGTCCCATTCCGACAATTATTTGGTCCCATTCCGACAACTATTTGGTACCATTCCGACAACTTTTTGGTCACATTTCAATTTGGTCCCATTCCGACAACTATTTGGTCCCATTCCGACAACTATTTGGTCCCATTCCGACAACTTTTTGGTCTCATTTCAATTTGGTCCCATTCCGACAACTATTTGGTCCCATTTCGGTCATTTGAAGTTGATTATGTTGTGTCAATTTTTGACGTGTATTTTAATAATCGATTCTAGCTATTAATTTTAGTAGTGAGTTATTGGGCATTCTACCCCACCTTAGTTCCATCGGTTATCTTCGATAACCTCAGTCACGGTGGGGTAGAATGCCCAATAACTCTGTGGGGTAGAATGCCCAATAACTCTTTGTAAAATCATTTACCTAAGCCAACGTTCCACATTTTAATGCCGTTCAATACACTACCGTTCCGTCAATGGTTAACCAATTTCACTTGCTAGATGATTGCTTTCGTACAGCAAACTAACCCGATGCATGTTTGTTAACTCAGTCACGGTGGGGTAGAATGCCCAATAACTATGTGGGGTAGAATGCCCAATAACTCTTTGTAAAATCATTTACCTAAGCCAACGTTCCACATTTTAATGCCGTTCAATACACTACCGTTCCGTCAATGGTTAACCAATTTCACTTGCTAGATGATTGCTTTCGTACAGCAAACTAACCCGATGCATGTTTGTTAACTCAGTCACGGTGGGGTAGAATGCCCAATAACTATGTGGGGTAGAATGCCCAATAACTCTTTGTAAAATCATTTACCTAAGCCAACGTTCCACATTTTAATGCCGTTCAATACACTACCGTTCCGTCAATGGTTAACCAATTTCACTTGCTAGATGATTGCTTTCGTACAGCAAACTAACCCGATGCATGTTTGTTAACTCAGTCACGGTGGGGTAGAATGCCCAATAACTATGTGGGGTAGAATGCCCAATAACTCTTTGTAAAATCATTTACCTAAGCCAACGTTCCACATTTTAATGCCGTTCAATACACTACCGTTCCGTCAATGGTTAACCAATTTCACTTGCTAGATGATTGCTTTCGTACAGCAAACTAACCCGATGCATGTTTGTTAACATGAACACGTTAAGATCACATTTTTAAGATAGATAAAGGTGGGACAGAATGCCCAATATCACTTTGGATTGGGAAATAACGTAACTAAACGAATATTCCACATTAATATCATTTGAGCACGCTGTCCCACTGTTCGTACGTTCGCTGAAGCTCCTTGCATGTTCATTAGGGAACTATTTTGTAGAATCACAATTACGATAAGCTAAAACGTACTTACCATTTTATGTCTTATAATTTGTACATTCTAGAATATAGCGAAAAACGTAAACTTGTTCGTCATGATGATAGTTTTATAAATGCTGTAGGATATTAAATTAAAAAACTGAAAACCATATAATAATATATTTATTTTTTTTTTACAGTTTTACTTAGTTTAGTTTATTAAAATAATTATAATTTGTTAAGTCTAGGTACTTATATAAGACAGGACAGCACACTTAATTCTAGTTAAATCCAATAAGCTAGCAGTCCCGTTATTAGTAGACCTTAGTCCGGTATAACGGGTCTGATCACAAGACATCATGTCACAGGGCTAGTTACGTCACTTTCACACTACATGTAGGATCTCAAATGATATATACATCACAAAACTTCGTGTTTAGTGCACATAACATGTGAATATTATTTGCTTATTTTATGCTAACTTATAAAAGGTACGTAGCTTATAAAAGGTCTGTAAGAAGAGCGGATTTTCCTGATGCAAGCATATATTTGTGCAATAGGAGATCTCTCCAAACATTGTAGTCATGTACTTAAAAGAAACAGTAAATAAACATTTTTATTTACTAATTTAAAAATTAAAAATATTGGTATGACCCCATGCTCGAGTTGAAATCTTATCTTTTGCAATTACTCTTTTATCATCATCACCAGACAACGCAATTTTTGTTACAGCACATGTAAATAGCTCATGTTTTATTGACTTAAATAAAACATTTGTTTTATGAACAATGTCACCATCATAAAGTGTTTTTTCATAATCAGTAACGTTAAGGTCACGTACAACATTCTTTTTAATACCCTTGGCTTTTTTAATTGTGCTGTGAATGGTGTTGATACAATATAACTTCGATCTCAATCCAACAAATTCGCTTATTATTTTACCAGCCATTTCATCTTTAAACAAGCCTGGTATTTTTTTGTTCTGTATGGGTAAAGTATACACATTATTTTTACAAAAATTGCTGGTGTCAAAGTAAGATAAAAAGTTATTTTTTATGTCTTCATAGAAATCATGGGTTTGTATTTGATACACAAAACTATCTGTATCCGTGTAACACATCCGTATCCTATCCTTGTAAAAAGGTTGCATTACTGAATAGTGAAAATCATACATATGACTTTTTGATAATTCTAGAACAGCAAAGCCAATATATATTGGTTTGTTCAAAGTTATTTGTTCAGGATTTAACTGCACCGCTACTAGATTTTTAGTGAAAACCGTTGCACTATGGAAATTTGGACGAGCAATAAGGTTTTGTGCGCATTTTCTTCTTTTAGTTATGTTTTTGATATCTCGCCACTGAGAAACTAAATGGACATTAACCCTGTTTTCAGTATTTTCTAAAGTTTTTCCAAATACACTATTATTCAAGAGCTTAAAAAAATCTTGTTCGAAAGTTGAAGAACTTTTTTGTCTCAGTTTGGTATTTAAATCAATATATTGTTTTAAATATGGGCTTTGTCGAAAACTGATTATTCTATGAATCTTCTTCAATATTAACCCATGTTTCATACAAGTTTGTAAATGCACGTAATGAATAACATATTTAAATTTATCATATAAATTAGGGATTAGCTTAGAACTCTTTCCCCCGGGGGGTATAAATTTTTCAGAACAAAATGGTAAATCGTTGTGTAAGTTATGCAAACGCTTAGGGTATACTATATCCACTTCCAAAATAAAACCACAATCTGCATCAATTGCAATTTTCGTTATATCTAAATTGTTAATTTCTTGTTGAGTGAGAAATTTGAAGTTGGATAATGGTAAGTATTGACACATACTATACCCATACAAATTATTACAATCTATATAAGAGACATAGGAATCAGGTTCCGAAGATTTGTAATCCGGTAAGTATATGTTATTTGCTTTCGCATGCCTGTGAGAGCAGAGGCACACTCCTCCTCTTATACCACTTTGTAACATGCGTATCATAGACAAGTCATTAATTAGTTCCAATTGAACACATGTTTTTAATAACATAGCGTCAAAAGATAAACTGGGTGCAGTTAAATAAAAAGCTGGATCTAAGTGATAATGTCGTTTACAAGTCTGTCTAAAATTTTCAAAAATATCTGCTAATAAAAGCACATCAGTTTGTAGGTATAGATCCGTATAACCACCTAAACTAGTAATTCTAAATGTTGACCAAACTAAATGTGCATGTCGGTAATCATCTTCAGAAACATTTTCATCATTGAGGGAACTATAAAAGTATTTCTTTGGAGGCAAACATTTTTCATCATACCGTTTCCACGAATCCATGTATTCATATGGATAAATGCCTTTGCGAGTAAGTAATTGGAATTCATCTCGGACAGGGAAGTGATTTTGTAAATTTTTAAACATTTCTGGTTTTAAAGTTTTACATAATTTGTTTAAGCTTGTCCCCAAAAATTTAAACGAATCAAGAAAACGCATTTGAAAAAACTTATTATATGAAACTGATACAAATTTCGTAAATGAGATATAGTTTTCTTTATTTTTAGGTATTATCTTTATTTCACCAGGGACGTCACCCAATGCTTTAATAAATAAATGACAATCATAACCAGCTAAGTTATGAAAAAAAATGGGGACAAATGCAGGGCATTTATATTGCAAATTACAAAACGAATGCGCAGCTCCACGATAGCGACCGGTAAGATGACAATGATCACGGACTTTGTCCCAAAAAAGAAAGTTTTGACATATATGACAACGTGTTGCATTTTCAAAATCATACCTGTCCTCCGTGGAAAATATCATTACAGCTGGTGACTTAATTATATCATAAATTTTTTGCACGTCTTTAATTATATAGTCAACAAACCGCTTATCACAGTCTGGACCTCGATATGACACGTAACGATTATAGCTAGGTTCATCAGAGCATACAATATAATAACCAAAAGCAACCGGTACGTGTTGGTGAAACATATTCATATTTTTACTAGAACAATTAGGCTCAGTACTTGTTTGTAGCATCGATTCAAAATCTGCATAAATACAAAAAGGCATAGTTTGTTTCCGTTCATAGTTTTTAAACTTAATTACTGAACCTCTGTTTGGAAGGACAGTTACTACACCTCCACATAAATGGTTGTTAAGTTCGTCAGCGGTATTGAAAAATATCAAACATAAATCGCAAAGATGTAATCTGCTGTGATGAGATGTGACTTGACTTCTAAAAAGTCTGGAACAGTCTTTGATCAAGCAATAATGAGAAGAATTATTATTTTCTAAAAACAGAAGGTGTATCATTTTTCCGCTGTATTTAAGGTTGAATTCAGATTTATACAAAGGACCTACAAAGTTTTTGTGATTTTGTAAACCATAAATTATAAACTTTATATGTGGATTGTTTTTTTCAAATGTTCTAATATCATTAAAGGTTACAGGAAAAGACATTCCTCTTAAGTTAAATATTTCTCGAAAATTAGGATAAGAAGACGTTCTTTCAGGGTGTTTCTTAACTGGATATAAAGCCGCTGTTACACACCATAAAAAACAATAGTGATCATTATTCAAAATATTCAAACATGCTTTTTTAGCCTGAATTAATTTGGGTAAACTGATATAACTAGAACCACCAAGTGGTTGGTATTTATTGAGATTCATCTCAACATACAAATTGTTTATAAATGTCCATCCACTATCACGACCTTCAAACTCTTCAATAGATGTTTTTAAATAATTAACTGTTTCAATATACAATTTTTCGAAATCGAAGTTAGAATATAATATTTTATTTTTGGTTCCAAAAGATTTCACTTCTTGTGAATTATCTTTGAATTTTAAAAATGTACCAAAAAACTCAAAGTTTACCTTAACACAAGTATGCTTAGTAAGGAATTCATTTAAAAGAGATTTTAATCGGTCAAAAATGCTTGAAAAAAAGGATTCAATTGACGCTCCTTGATGTTCATCACGAGCTAATATTTTATAGGTTAATATACGACTGCGAAACGCTGAGTTTATGATTTCTACACCATCACTATGTTTTATTGTTTGACTACTTTTCCTATGTGAACTACTTCGCAAATGTCCTACCCATGATTTACTGGGTACTGATGTGTTACACGCAGTACAAAAAGGCATTATTATTAAATAAAATATTTGCTCCTACAACACTAAGTTTAAAACATAAAAAATTAAAGAAATTTATGTATTATAGATCTACACACTTAAAAAAGTTTGCGATCACTTTGAAAATTTGATACTTATATTTGTGATATAGAAGATTTTTTCTGATAAGATTCTAAAAATATTAAAAATTAGAATTAGAACGTGAAACAATAAAGATTAAACGTAGGTAAACATTTTCTGTTGATTGGGTTAAATTTGAAAATATATCAGCTTTGTAAGTGATCTCAAACTATTTTTGATGTGTGTATATTATAATAATATACATAAGGTATATCTATAAAAATTAAATCTACTTTATAAAAATCTTATCCGCATAATGCACTGGTTCAGTGTCTTGAAATTCTTTATATGCATGTCCTAGAAAGTCTTGAAGTGACTCCCAAGATAGTGAGGACTCATCGCACTGTAATTTTACAGTCACCAACGCTGTCCTGTAGCGCACATCAGGGGCGTGTGATATGTAATCGTTGGTTTTATAGAGTTTAAAATCAACCACATACCCTCCTTCCGTTTTCTTGGAGCGACGAGACGTCCCAGATGAAACACGACTTGAGAAACTGGAAGCTAAGTCGCGCCGTGGTTCTCTGCAACTGCCTTCTTCAGCCCGCAAAATATTCAAAATATTTGTTTTCTTCGTTCTGTAAATAGAAAAAAGTGTTAATTATAAAAGTACTTATTCAAAGTGACTAAGAACTTGGGATCAAAACACAAAAAGTTATAGTATTTAAACGTGTAGGTATTGAAACGTACAAGTATTGTCAAAAGATCTATCTATGTATATAAATTAAGTGTGTCACTCATTTGTGTAAAATTAAGGTAAAGGTGTAAACTACACCTTATTCAATTTTAATTAAAATGTGACGATGTTAAACTTAATTAAAATGTGACGATGTTAAACTTAGTTGAACATAATGAAACCTACCTCTTTGTGGTGTTAAACTCGGGTGAAGTGTTTTTTCGTTGTACACTTTGGGTGCAGCTGGGCTTGGGTTGTTTTTGCTTTTTCTCTATCACCTGTTTGCGTTTCTTTGGTGCTACACACTCAGACTCTACTACAGAAGAAGTTTCAAACTCCGAATCATACCTGTTAAAATACAATCAAATTATAAACAAATATATTCCCAAGATTTTCCGAATAGATATATTGCTAGCATCACGGCTGATTATAGATAATGCAGCCGGCGGGAATTAACCAAGCAACTCACTACTCAGTGGGATAACATAATCAGTAATCACATTTTATAATAATATGCGTTAATAATTATCAGCCGGCAGGAATTAACCAAGCAACTCAGCTGGATAATAATTAACTAAATAATAATTAATAATTATCAGCCGGCAGGAATTAACCAAGCAACTCAGCTGGATAATAATTAACCAAATAATAATTAATTTAATAGCACTTACTCACATTTTCTTGTTGGAGAAGATCACTGGAAGATACTGGAGCGAATGTAATTTATTTGAAAAATTGATGGGTTTTATACATAAAAAGTATCAATTCAGCAATTATCACCTCCCAACAAAATTAAAACTTAACTTATTATTTATATAGGTGTATTAATTAATTTATGTTACTTACGACTATTTAAATCAAAATGATTGAAAACTCATTTCGTCTAATTGCACTTTTGTTATTACAATTGAAATACAAAACCATGTCTTTACCAACACCGCCAAAGCTAATTCCGATTAATTCCGACGAATGTTATGATTTCTGTATGATACATATAAAATGTAATTATAATTTATGTAGGTATGTTCGTTGATCGTCGTCGATAAGTATATGATATGGTAACTATATAATTATGTATAGGTACATGAAAAGTATTAATGAAATATACTCATACCATTGTGCAGAAGTAAAATTATGCAATTTATTGGTGATTTAGGTAAGGACCGTCGTCTATACCTAAATCACCAATATAAGCTGACCGTTAGTACACGGTAGGTATTTAATTATTTTTAAAAGGTAGACGTACCCTGGAAGTTACCTAGTTTGCGTCACAATTATAGAAGTTTCAAATTGCTATGCACGGTTTTCATGGGTGTGTGTGTGTGTGTGTTAGTGTGTGGAAGCAAGGTATCTGTTAGTTTACTTACTCAGCGATACAATATTAAAACGACATCGTATTAACCGACTTCTAAAAAGGTGGTTACTTTATTTATCTGTAGGTATGTTGGTTTATGGTTCTCAAATTTGATACAAAGTATGGTTAACGGTATTCTATTAAAAATCCTTTGGAATCGTTTCGATAAAAATAATTTTACAAAAATATTACTACAGACTTATCCCACAAATATGTTAACAAACATTACAAATAATCATTTAAAATATAACTTTTAAATATTAGCAAATAGTTTTGGTATGTGCTTAAACTATATGGTAATACACCTCTTTTTATCCAAGTCGGCTAACAACGTACCTTTATACAAAGCTACGACCAATGTTAAGTCAGCAGTTTGTTCATGTATGTTCTACTTGTTTACCTATGTGTGTTATCGCCACATCGACACATCGTTCCTATACGCGAGGAATGTCTCATATTCTGTTCCCACAATATCTACCATTTGCATCGAGCTACCAAACACGCAGTGCACTACGTCCTTCAGAGGATTAAAAGGAAGATCCAAAATAAAAGCAATGTCATGTAAGTAATTACTTATAATGTTAATTATTTGATTTATAATTCTTTGTTAGTTTACCTACTAAATATCTAATTTATTAGGCGACGTAGTTTTCTATGGAAGTCCTTTAAATTAAATTTTATACGATTATCCTTAATTTTCGTATAACATTTAAGTTCTGTACAAAATTCAAAAGTTGTAAATAAAATAATGAACGCTGAAATATTTAATCTCTTGCTAGCACTTAATTGCACATAAAGTAGAATATTTTATCAAATTTGAATAGGCTCTGGTGTCTCAATTAGAGTGGCTTCCGAAGAAGTTGTGTAGGTTTGACATATTCGGACTACATTTGCCGATTTTCAATAATTAGACTTAAACATTTAATTTTATTTTCAGATATTTTATCATCACGGATGAAATTGACAAGGAACCCTCATGGACAGCGCGGTGAACCACATAATCAATTTGTAAGTAGATACCTATATATTTTGGTCATTCCAAAAAGTGTAAAATTAAAGTAGCACGTAGTTATACATAATGTAGAATATTTTATCAAATTTGAATAGGCTCTGGTGACTCAATTAGAGTAGCTCCCAAAGAAGTTGTAGAATATAATATCATCAGTAAGGAATAATGTAGGTATTCTTTAGAATAGCTGGAGAGTTTAGACAATACAAAATATGAAATATTAGGAATACCTATTGTAGTTTATTTCGTATGATACTAACTGATAAGGTGCCTATAGGTATTTAACTGGTCACCCGATTCTATATTAATATGTCGAATAAATTAAAATAAGCAATTACATAATTATTGTGTTTTTATTATATTCCTTATCTGATATTGATAACGAAATACGTCATCATTCACGTTACAACACGTTTGAAATTCATAAGAATTTCACAACTATTAAGTAGGTGCATAACAATAACATTTTGCACATACGAATTATTGAATGGTTGAATTTCAAGTTCTAACTTGATCATCATACCAATAAATGCTTTATGTCAGCATAATTTGATATATCAACTGCGTTAGAAAAAATATTATTACCTAGTTCATTCTTTATTAAACAGTCAATACGAGCATATCTAACATGGTAGGTATTTTATAACTTTCAATCTATTGAAAATTTCAATCTATTTACAAAATACTTAGTATGATTTATTACTAATGTTATAAATAATTTTCAGAATACCAACTTAAACAAATTTTCAAACGGAATAGAAGAGAGCTCTCCTGAATATCTTCCAGACCTGCAAGATCAGTTCGACTTGGACAACGCAATGAATAGACCTTGGATAATAACACCCAATGAAGAAGTAAAAATAAACAAAAAGAAAACTAATCGAAGAAGACCAATTACAAACAAACGCAGTGCATTGAATTCCTATATTATTAACAGTGAAAGAAGAAAAGGACGACGTTTAATAAAAATTACGATCAAGGAACTCAGTGAGTCAATGGACGACGAAGATGAAGGTAAGGACATAATCACTGCACAGTATATTGTACAAGATACGGTAGATGAGATATCGGATCAAGCTGAAAAATTAATTCACAATATTTCCAAAAAATTGTGTGGCTACTCATATCACATTTTTTAATTAGGTAATAATTCATTAATGTAACTAGTAGATAAAGTGATGACATATTTAGATTTTATTAAAATTTTATTTACTGTGAAAATATGTGTTAAAAAAATTTCAATATTAAGTTGTGTGTTAAAAAATAAAAACCATAGGTAATAATTGTGTGGCTACTCATATCATATTTTTTAATCAGGTAATAATTTATTAATGTAAACTGTGTAAACTGTGTAAAAAATGTGTAAACTAGTGATGACATATTTAGATTTTATAAAAAATTTATTTACTATGAAAATATATGTTAAAAAATTATAAATATTAAAAATGTGTGTTAAAAAATAAAAAACCATTTACTTTAAAAAATTGTTTTATTTATTAAAACTGCGTATAGGAAGACATATTACCTTTCTTGCTCTATTAAATAGTTCTTTATACATAAAACATTTTTAAGTGCACATTGTTTAATATGATTAATACAATTAAAACTGGTTTCAATATTTGAATATTTGTTATGCAACAGTGATAAATTTGGACACTTGTCTTCACCAAGATCTATACAAATACAATTCATACAAAGATCTTGAATCCACTTAACTTTTTCTAAGCCCTTCACAATAATTTCTTTATTTTCTAGATAAGGAACAATTATACGTCGAAATTCTCTATAGTCGATATAACCTTCATTCCAGTAAATCCCTCTGTTTCTCTCCAACCACGTAACTTGTTTTTTTTCATCCGTAGTTAAGTATTTAAATAAGTATGGAGGCTTTATTAAGAACGTTTGGGTATAAACACGAGTGGCCAGAGCTAATTCCTTGACTATAAAGTTATTACAAGTGTCTTTAAAGCCCTGGACATCCACTATAATCGTATTCGGGTTCATGATAATTTTCTCACAGTGCTGCTTAATGGTTTATACTCAATTATACAGTCGTTCAATATAAGACAATATGCCGAAGTTTGATCTGGTATATCAATGTCACTTTCAATTTCCACTCTGACATCCACAACAGGACCCGACTTAAGATTATCTGGTTGTCTAGAACAATCTACGACAAATAACGGAGCAATATTTTTAAATTGTTTCTCACTTAATAACGGTTCACCACGACGACCTCCGTAATATGAGTGTTGAAATCTGGTGTATTGTTCATATATTAACGCAATTCTGTTATTCGAGAAACTTGAATTTAAATTTTCATAAGGGAAGTAGGTTGAATTTAGGTATACTCTAACATCACGAACGTCACAGTGATCAAACTGAGACATATCCAATTTAGGATTATTTTTTCTATTTGTTTGCAGACCAATAATAACAAATCTTGGTTTCTCTATTTGCGATGATGTTTTTATGGACCAAGTATGTTTAGTAGTTTTTGGTAAAGCCGGATATTCATATAAATCCCAATTCCTGAATATCATCTGGAGTGATCGGTCTTTTTCTAACAGTTTTAACATATTTATTTTTTCTCTATCGGATACTTTGACATGTGGTACTCGCCATATTATTTTATTTATAATAATATCTTCTACCGTCTCACCAGCGCTAAGTTTTAGGGCGTTCAGATTAGTATTACTTCGTAACAATATTAATTCATGTTTGCTGTTTATCACTACTTTCTTGAAATCTTCTGCAAAACCAAGAATGTTACAGAGGGGTATGGAAGCAGAAAAGCTACCCCCATTTGTACTATTTATACCATCGATATTCCAACCCCAAGCATTAGATACTTTAGCCTCGTTTTCGTTCATTGATATTAATGATTTCATTGTGGTAGTTATACCAGCGTTTTTTATTTTATCTATTTCCACTCCATTTATCTCATACCTTATATCTTGAAACAAGTAAAGTAAACTATTGTTTGTGAAATGAACGCTACTGACTCTCTCTTTAGAATTTTCAGCCTTGTTTACAATAATAGTTCCTTCCAAAAACAAAGTGCTTGCTGATGGTAATATATACAAGTCTTGTTGATTAATAGGTATCCTGATTTCATCGCTTCTATTGAAACTTGTTACGTAAGGCTTGTAAGAGTGAAATTCAATTCCTTCCACAGAGTTGTTGTATGCAGGAGCGGATAAAACATCTAGTATATTCATTTTAACAAACCAATCGCTTTAAGAAAAGCTTTATTATTGTTGTTCAATTTTATGACCTTTTTGGATCGAGCTCTTATTGGTTTGATAGTTTGAGTAGGACTGTTATGTTTAGTTGAATGAACCACATATTTATTATAATCTATCATGTTTTCTTCTGATATGTAGATACAACTGCACTTCTTCACCTCGCAAATTTATTAAGTTATTATTTATATCTAACAGCCTTATCTGTATGCAGCTTATATTGGTTTGGTTTATTGGAAAGTAGATTGCGTTTTTTGGAATTTCTATAATCCTGTATCCAGGTGGAACATTAAGTGCAAATTCGTGTAAGATGTGACTGGATTGGCCGTTTATATAGGAACCGCTAACTATGTCACATTCAATCCTTATGACAGTCGTAGGCAAAATGTTAACTGGAAACTCTGATACATGATATTTATTTGCTTCTAAGATCTGTTTTTTAAATCCCAATAAACTTCCAAATGTACCTTCTTTAGTAAAATCTATAGTTGATGTACAAAATAACATAGTTTTTAAGGTGTTGTTATTACAATTGAGTTTTATGGATGCATCTTTTATCTCAGTTTTTAAATAGTCGCTAATATCTTGTAATTCATAAGTTCCTTCAGGTATCTCGATAACATTTTTAGAACCATAATATAATTTATTATTTGTATTATCAAAATTTGGAATAGAATTATATGTAGAGAAATGTAATAATGCACATTCATACTCCCCAACTAATGGCAGCGTGCTTGGATAATAGGTAGATAATACCGATGAGTTTCCAGTTATCGATAAGGTGAGTGACATCTTGCAAATGATGGAAATGAAAGAATGATATAAAATTTATAGTATTTATTCCAAAAACATTGCAAATATCTTAAACACAAATGTCCACAAATTATTGTGTTAAATTGTTGATATCTACTAAAGTTATAATAAACATCACAGTTCTTAAAATATAGGATTAATTCTCTTGGCGGTTTTAAATCGCCAAAGCTATCAAAATATTCACAATAATTATTTATTTTAACATAAGCTACCCAATGCGTTCCATCATTTTTTGAATTATCTAGGTTAACTATACCACATTCAATTCGTTTAGGTGTTTTTGGTAACTGATCCTTCATGTAAACTCCCCGAAAGTAAGGAATACAATAGGCATACTTCTGAATATCGATATTAGTTAAAGCGCGATTAGGTAGCTGATCAATTAGTTTTTTGATGGTTTTATAAACAATCCCTGACCTTGCTTATGTGGTTTAATGTATAAACCTTTACCTATTGCTATAGCCTCCATAGTTTTATTATGACGTTCAGTTTCTTGTAATTTTTTCTGACCGTCTTTATAATCATTCACTGTTTTAGCAATACCAGCTGCACCACCAGCTAATGCTCCTAAAGCAGACAAACCAGCAAAAATTGGGATTAAAGGTAGAATGCCTCCAGTTTTTGGTATAGGTATCATTCGAGGTACGCGAACTTTTGGAATGCATGGAACTAATTTTCTAGCAACCATATAAGCTATATTTATTAGTGACTTATTATCTTTAGGCGAGAGTTTTTTGATTTTTCTTTTTATTTTCCTAACAAAGTTATTAAAGGTCTTAACACCAGCACCAGACTTCAATTTAGCTTTCATAATTTTGTTTACTATCCACGAACTAACCTTTTCCCCTGTTCGAGCATCTTTTGCTTTAAGTCTTTGTTTAGTCATATCTATAAGACGTAAGTCGGCTTTTTGACGGTTAGGCAAGTCTATGTAGTTTGCGTATGCGATATCGTGATGCATACAAGCTTCGTCTAACTTGTTTACACCTTTATCACCACGTAGTAATCGTTTTGAAAGCTTTGTTCCTGGTCCACAATAGTTATAACCGGGTATGTGAAGTTCGAATGGTAAATGATTAATGATACTGTTTATTAGTCCACCACCTTGCATCGTCTAAAGAATAATGAATAAACTTTAAAATTATATATCACTTATATAATTAACTTATTCCACTATTGCAGTCTTATCAATCCAACTGTTCTCTTTGTTATTTAAACCCAACCATTTTACAAACAGTTTGTTTCCTTTCTTTTTTAATACCTTTTCTATCAAATAGACACCAGGGCAGGACGACTTTTGAAGCTCTTGTTCGTAAAAAGTTCCTAATATGACTTGTTTTTGATTATCTTCGATGCGATATGTTATTGGTACAGTGTTATTTATCTTTTTTATAGTAAATAATTCTGTTGACCAGTTAGGAGTGTATCCTTTCTCAAATATATGTTTGTACTTACTAATTCGAACTTTGTCACCAATTATAAACTTAGGACGACATTTTTGGGTTACCTTTATCATGGAATTTGCAATATTATTTTTAATGTCCGTTTCATTAAACTTATTGACATTAACAGGTGCAAATTTAATAATACGATGTTTTGTGTTGTTATATGTCTTCATAACATCGTTCAAGCCACCATCTATCCACTTATAGTGTCCGTTCAAGCTAAAGTATTTGTACAATTTATTTTTAAGCGTTTTAATAACTCGTTCAACAATTGAAGCCTTTTTGGTTGAAAATGTTGAGTAGTGATTAATATTATAGTTCTGTAAAAGCTTTTGAAATGTAGAATTATAGAACTCAGTACCCCTATCAGTTTGCAGATGAGTTGGTATCCTATGATTAGTAGAAAGTAATTTTTCAAATGCATGAGAGACATCATGTTTGGATTTAGTTTTTAGTGGTTCCACCCAAACGTACTTTGAGAAGCAGTCAATAACTATTAAAATATAGTTATATCCTTTATTAAAGGTTTTTAGGTTTTGCATATCAACTAAATCTGCTTGCCACAAATCATCAATACCTTTTAAAATTACAGATCGTCGAGGAAAATTTTTTCGTGCTGCTTTATGTATTTCATTGACGATTTGTTGTTTCGCCATTTTGATAAACTTTAAGGTCTATGTTTTTCGATCTTTTAATATAGATTGAATTGCGTCTTGAATTAGTCTATCAACTGCGTTTCTTGTGTAAAATTTGTTTTCCAAATGAGTCACTATCTCAGACATTATTGTTTTTAAAGCTTTCTCTATGTGGTTTTGAACACTATTTGGAATAGAACTTTGCAATTTTTGTAAGTCATTCATTAGTACACCTTTCAATTCATCTACATATGTTTTATTTACTGCATCATCTGCGTCTTGAGGAGGTTTGACACCTTTTAACCTCGATGTCTTCAAGTCATAATCTCCACGATCAGATTTTATTAATGCGTTATCATTAAAATCCAGTATTTCCGATATACGCATTCGCTTATGAATATAATGACCAAATTTGTCTACATTCATATTAAAGGTGTATTATGTTGAACGGTATATAGTAAAATGATACACATATAATATTAGTAGATTTATTTATTTGATGATTTTGCTTTCACGTAGTTCTTCAATGATAGATATTATTTCATTGTCTATTCCTGTGTTACCAGCATCTCGAGAAGCAATTAATAATTTTAATCTATCAACCAATTCATTGGGATCATCCCAATATACAAAATCTGTATTTTTTTTCCATATTTTTGTTAAAGGTAATCCTTTTCCTACTTTCTGTCTACAACTTGGACTTTTACTTTCTTGTTCGAAAAGTGGTTTAATAACTTGCAAATATTTTTGTCCTTTATTACTTTTAATTGGTTTTTTTGAATCGAAATCACGACGATGTGCATTCGTTACAAGTAACATTGCCTTATAATTTTGCTTGTCATAGTCATTAACCAAGCTCAGATCAATGTCTCTTTTTAACAGTAACTCTCGCAACCCAGGTGTACTTTCGTACTTGTGTCCGGCTACAGTAATAACTTGATCTCCAATCGTTATGCCAGAGGAACCTAACATTAACTGTCCACGGTTATTTCTTATACCAAATGGTACATCCGATAGTACTTGTGAAGATAATGACCAAGATGATACATCTGGATTAGTATCGACTAATGACTGAAATGAAGAGTCTGATGAGGGTTCCGATTCGTTACTATCATTACTGCTTTCATCTGTTTCTTTCATATCTTGGTCTTGTGGTTCTTGGGGTTCTCCTTTTTCCTCCTTTTTTGTTAGAGCTAAGTGGTTATTAGTGTTGGCTATTAAATTGAGAGATTCTGTAACAGGCTTAAAAACTGTATCAAGAGCATGTCTATTATTATCTTCTAAATCCTTCATTTTACGTATTTTTTTCCTGACAGCTTGTGTCGCATCAACAATTTGTTTTTTCAATGATTTATCCATTATGTAAAATAGGTGGTAATCGGATAAGAACCAATTAAAGAATAACAATAACGTGACTGCAGTCTACTTAAATATTCAAATTTCATCTAATAATACAAAAGTGTCAAACGTTTTTCTATAGCAACCGTTGTTTTTCGAACAATCTTTATTAATTACCACATAATCAAAAGGCTCTTTCCATATTAGGGAACACATTTCTCGAAATTTCAACCATGTCATATCGGTGTTAACATGTTCTTCGTAAACATGTTTCAAGTTAACTTCATCTTGCTTAAAAAGCACAATTAAGTTAGCATTATCTCTTACAAGTTGTTTAGGTATTTTGGTATAAGTTTGATTTAAATAAAAACTGTCAATCAATTTATGTCTTCCCATTGCAAAATAATCACGCATATTACTTTGATTTTCACATGCTACATCGTCAAAAATAATCACAGAATTAGGTTTCGCATCTGTAACCTTCAAAACGTCATCATTTGCTTGGTATTTCTGGAGAGTGATACCTGGTACTCGTTGTAAAACTTTTTCTAAAAAGATGTACTTTGGTTGATGGAGAGTTTTAGAATATACATAAACATTCTGAAATGTCAATCCATTTTCATGCAATAGAAGACCAATTAATAAGTTAGTTTTTCCACAATTTGATGGTCCGCAAATGATGCAACGTACTGTATTCGGTAATAATTCTCCATGGCGTAACTTGTTTTTTGTCAAATCGTCACAGATTGTATTGACCTGTAACGATTGTGTTTGTTTAACGAATTTCATGTTTGCTATGTAATACTGATGGACTCGTAATGAAAAGATGAATTTATAACATAAATATTTATAACTACAAGTAGTAGTAAGGAGCTTCAGCGAACGTACGAACAGTGGGACAGCGTGCTCAAATGATATTAATGTGGAATATTCGTTTAGTTACGTTATTTCCCAATCCAAAGTGATATTGGGCATTCTGTCCCACCTTTATCTATTTTAAAAATGTGATCTTAACGTGTTCATGTTAACAAACATGCATCGGGTTAGTTTGCTGTACGAAAGCAATCATCTAGCAAGTGAAATTGGTTAACCATTGACGGAACGGTAGTGTATTGAACGGCATTAAAATGTGGAACGTTGGCTTAGGTAAATTATTTTACAAAGAGTTATTGGGCATTCTACCCCACAGAGTTATTGGGCATTCTACCCCACCGTGACTGAGGTTATCGAAGATAACCGATGGAACTAAGGTGGGGTAGAATGCCCAATAACTCACTACTAATTTTCCGCCGGGCGCCACTGGAAATACCTGCTTGTAACCAGAGACGCCCGGCGACGCACGTTAGAGAAATATGAGCCGCGGGTTAAAAAAAAAACTATTTGTTTTCTAAAAAATATTATTAATTTTCTAAAAAAGTAGGTATGTTTTTATTAAAGTACTAGCTGTTGCCCGCAGCTCCGCCTGCGTGTTACTTTAGATCGACATAACTTTTTTATTTATAAACCAATAGAAATAAAACAAACCTTAAATGTTAAGTTGAATAAACCACAACGCATTACTGAAAACCGCATTCAAATCGGTAGAGCCGTTTCTAAGATTAGCGTGTTCAAACATTCAGACAAACAGAGAAACAGATTAACATACAAAAATTCTAAAACCCATTGTTTTGGGTTCTATTGCGTCATAAAGCCTCCCTACAACAGTTTCTCTATTATATCTTCGATGTACAGACATCGACCACTTACAGTTTTATTATATTTATTGATGTATATACACGTGTTATAGTTTTATAACACACGTGTTACAA
The DNA here is from genome assembly GCA_963556515.1 of Nudaria mundana. NCBI lineage: Eukaryota > Metazoa > Arthropoda > Insecta > Lepidoptera > Erebidae > Nudaria > Nudaria mundana. Next base: position 23,685,195 of record OY748287.1, read on the forward strand.
AACTATAACACGTATAAACTGAACAGCAAATAGTGGAAATCAATTCTGCAAACAGAGTTATTTATTACTGAGCTATTCAGACTGCAGATATATTGTGGTATGTAACACCTGTCTCAGGGGCTAAGCTTCATAAGCTGAGGACTGCATGCCCGATATATGAGGTAAAAAACATAAAAAATAAAGCAGTCGAATTGAGAACCTCCTCTATTTTTGAGGTCGGTTAACAATCAAAGTTAAAAGCAGAATGAGAACCTCCTCCATTTTTGAGGTCGGTTAAAAATCAAAGTTAAAGCAGTCGAATTGAGGACCTCCCCCATTTTTGAGGTCGGTTAAAAATCCAAGTTAAATTACAACAGATTTTTTCTATTTTATTTCATCATATAATTGTTCGCGGTGGCTAACGTCCGGAGTTTTCCCGGGTTTGTCGCTCTGTTGATGTTGCAGTTATGCTTTTCCAAAACGCTATCATATGAGTTTTACTTACTTTAGAAATACACAAATCTGGCGTTGGTTTAGGAGAAACACTAACGACTTTCTCTGATCAAACTTATTAATGATTTTACCCTTTGGTCTTTTAATAAAACGTTACAGCACCTCAAATCATCACAAGGCACAATTTCTTCCATATTTAACACTAAAATGAACTAATTCACAACTTTTAAACAATAAAAAACAATTTTGAAAAAATCACCCACTCGTAAAAGGAAATTACTAAGTACGCGGAAACTGAAGTAAACAAATGCGAACATAGGTCGCCACGCAACCGATGTGCGACGAACTTCAGAGCTAAAAAGCCAGGCTTATGGGCGAGAAGATTTTGCTATACCAACCTACTAAGTATTGTGGTATGCTAGGGAAAATATCCACAGATGTGAAAGAGAAAATGCGAGTCCGATTATAATGGGCATGCATTGCGTCTACTTACAACTTGTGCGAGCGAGATGGCATCCGCGCGCTCAACACCGTACAGAGTACTAGTCAGTACCACAACACATAGATAGAAGAACGGTTCGTTTCGTCGGTATAGGTGATTGACCCTAAGCGCGCGAAATTAAATTTTGAATTAATCGATTTGGATTCGACATTTTTTAGGGTCAATATATACAATACACAATATTATTTTAGGGTCAATGGTACAATATTATTATGGGAATTCCGGGCTTATGGGAATGTATGGAACATTCGCCACTGACCTGTCCTGGCTGTGGTAATTTTGATTTAAATTATACAGGATGAGTCGAACCCATTGATTTAGAAAAAAAATCACACACACAAGGACACACGCTATTAAGGATTAAATTCTGAGAAGTAATGATATATGGCTAATTTAAAGAAAACTTATAATTTTCATAAAATTCATATTTTTTGCTATTAAGGATCTTATTTTGGGAGGTAATGACATACGGCAAACTAAAGGAAAGAGCTCATCTTTAACAAAATACATTTTATTTTTCTTACTTTAACTGATTTTTGGGTGCAAAGGGGCTCTACCAACATCTATAGGGCCCCAGCGACCTCACCTGCTAGTGGCGCACCTGCTGATAAACGGACGAGGCTCGTTAATTTACGGTACCTATGGAGTGGCTTCGGCCCCTACGTGGGTACCAGGTGGTACAACAGTGTTGGTCCGGGGGGGTACCACCGTGCAGCTGTGCTAAAGCCCCCCAAGTAACCCAGCCCAGGCTGGGTTGCGTTAGGGGTTCAGCAGCTGCACCGCCGGGCCCGGGGCGATGTATGGTGCAGCAGGCATGGGACCAGTGGGGGCGAAACGGAGTCTAGTGTGGGTGGTGTGGGTCGATTCGCCGGCCAGGGAGACCCTTAGCAACGACGTTGCCGCGGCCGCCCGCAACACAGTCATGGGGCCCGCCTGGGGCCAACCACCCCAGGAGGCTGCCCCACATGTTGCGCATAATCCTGATGTGGGATCGCCGCTCCGGGTGGTTACCGGTGTGGGGTAGCGGCGGCCTTGCATCAGGGGGGTTTGGGAGCCCTTCCGTCCGGCGAGTCGGCTCCGACCTAACCACACGGTTCTAGACAAAGCTAGCCCCTGCGCTTTGTCACTTACTGCTGCACCAAATGTCGCCCTGTCTTCACGCTTCTTCTTCAAAATCTACAATGGCAGTGCAACAAAAAGAAATAAATGTTACACAGCGACCCTAGGAAACCCCACAACTTCACATTTCGAGGTGGAGTTCACTAACGTCCGTGGACTCCATGCGAACCTCGATACCGTCCACCACCACCTTGAGACGGCACGGCCCGCTGTGATGTTCCTCACGGAGACACAAATACGCCGCCCTGACGACACGTCTTACCTGTGTTACCCCGGCTATGTCATCGAGGAACAATTTCGAGACAAAGCCGGGGTGTGCGTGTTCGTTAGGGCGGATGTTTGCTGCCGCCGGTTGCGCTGCCTAGAGAAGCCCTCCAATTCCGTCCTTTGGCTGCACGTAGACCATGGCTCTATGAGCCAGATCTACGTGTGCGTCTACCGATCCCACACAGGGGATTCTGAGACAACAAAGCTCTTCCAGTACCTCAGCGAGACGGCTGATGAAGCGCAGGTGCGGTTCCCGAACGCTGACCTAGTATTTCTGGGGGACTTCAATGGCCATCACATTGAATGGCTGGGGTCCCTCAAGACTGATCATGCGGGTAGAGCCGCCCATGCGTTCGCTCTCTCCCACGGTCTGACCCAGATGGTATGCGGGATCACCCGGATACCAGACAGGTCAGATCACGCGCCCGCTCTGCTGGATCTACTGCTGACGAGTCGCCCAGCCCAGTACAGTGTTTCGGTAGGAGCCCCACTGGGTAGTTCCGACCACTGTGTTGTTCACGCTGGCATGAAGGTGTCACCTCCTGCACGTCCTGTACAAACGTCACGACGACTATGGCACTACTCGTCAGCGGATTGGGACGGTCTACGCGATTATTATGCGTCCGTCCCCTGGAGCCAGCGCTGCTTTGTAGGAAAGGCTCCTTCGGATAGTGCTTCTGCTATTGCTGGCGAGATCAGTTTAGGGATGGATTATTACATCCCTTTCACTGATGTCGCCAGTATCCGCAGAGCCCGTCCCTGGTTCGGGCGAGATTGTGCCAAAGCTGTTCGACAAAAACAGTCGGCATATCGCGCCTGGATCAGGGCCCGGGCTGTGCGCGACCCAAACGTGGGCCACCTCAAAGCAGCGTACAACCGGGCCACAAAGTCGAGTAAGAGGGCCTTTAAGAGAGCGGATGCCCAGCGCGTCGCGCGGCTTGGTCAGGAGCTCACTTCCCATCCCACGGGCAGCCGTGGATTCTGGCAACTGGCCAAAGCCGTGCAATCTAACTTTTGTCAGCCCTCGCTGCCACCGCTGCGTTACCCAGATGGAACACTGGCTCACAAAGCCCAAGAGAAAGCGGATATGCTCGCAGACCTCTTTGCGGCTAATTCCCGGGTCGACGACCGTGGCCTGCAGCCCCCCGCCATCGCCAACTGTGGCCACACAATGCCTGATATTGTTATCAGGCAATGTGATGTACGGGCAGTGCTGCGGTCACTCGACACGCGGAAAGCCAGTGGCCCTGACGGCATTCCGGCGGTGGTGCTACGAAAATGTGCAGCTGAGTTGTCTCCAGTATTAACGCGTCTGTACCGTCATACTCTTCAGGGCTCGTGCCGGAGGACTGGAAGGAGGCGAACGTACAACCGATCCCCAAGAAAGGGGATCGGTCCGATCCAGGCAACTATCGACCCATAGCTGTCACCTCAGTCATTTGCAAGGTGCTTGAGCTCCTTATAAACAAGCAGCTCATGCAATTCCTAGAGGATCACTCGCTAATCAATGATCGACAATACGGCTTCAGGCCAAAGCGATCAACGGGTGATCTTCTGGCATTCGTAACGCATGTCTGGGGTGGGGCTATGGAAAGGCACGGCGAGTCCTTGGCTATTAGCCTGGACATCGCCAAAGCCTTCGATAGGGTCTGGCATGCTTCGCTCCTTTCCAAGCTTCCGGCATATGGTCTACCTCCTCAACTGTGCAGCTGGATTGCCAGCTTTTTAAACGAGCGCCGAGTGCGGGTCCTCTGCGATGGCCAGGCTTCTCGCTTCTTGCAAGTGAATGCCGGGGTACCGCAGGGGTCCGTACTATCACCAACTCTCTTTCTTCTGCATATCAATGATATGCTATCCCTCGGGAACATTCATTGCTATGCAGATGACAGCACACTGCACGGGAGTTACTCGGTTCGTCCGACGGCGGGGCGATCTGAGATTGAGGAGGAGAGACGACGACTCGTGGCTGATCTCGACCGTAAACTCGACAGTATCTCTCAATGGGGTACCGAGAACCTGGTCGAGTTCAATGCCCGCAAAACACAGGCGTGTGCATTTACTGCGAAGAAATCCCCTTTCCTTCCCCTACCCTCTCTTCAGAATGCATTATTACCAATGAAGGACAACCTTGATATCCTTGGCATAGACGTTCGTCGAGAGCTCAATAATAAAAACTACATCGAAAGATGTATAGGGCTAGCTTCGCGGAAACTAGGAATACTGAATAAGGTAAAGAGATTCTTTACACCGGACCAGAGGTGTCTGCTGTACAAGACGCAGATTAGACCCTGCGTCGAATACTGCTCTCACCTCTGGGACGGCTCCGCGAAGTATCTGCTGGACGCTCTCGACGCTATGCAGCGACGGGCTATCCGTATTATAGGTTGTCCGGAGGTAACGGGAAGCCTTGAGCCGCTAGCTCAGCGCCGAACAATAGCTTCCTTGGCCGCATTCTACCGTATTTACCACGGCGAGTGTTCTGAAGAGCTCTTCAATCTGATCCCACCCTCTTCCTTCCGATCCCGAACGACTCGTGCCGGGCAGAGATGCCACCCCCACACAGTGGATAGCATGTTCGCGAGAACCGAACGTTTTAAACGTTCGTTTCTCTGCCGAACGATAGTGGCCTGGAACGCCCTGCCTGTGCACGTGTTTCCTCCCACATATAATCCTGGGTTCTTTAAGCGGAGCGTGAAGAGGCACATCAGTAGGTCGTCAAGTTGAGGGCCACTCTCAATAGTAATGTGTGCTGTGAGAGTGGCCCACAATCGCTAGACGTCGTCACGACTTACCACCAGGCGGGCGGCGTCAATTTGGCGAACCAAATATATAAAAAAAAAAAAAAAAAGATTAATTGTTCAAAATGTAGACCATTGTTTTCAATACATAGCTGGATTCGAGACCCCAAGGATCGTACTGCATTCAATATTACAATGTTATTGATTCCGTTTAGAATATTCTCCAAAGAACGTTTCAAGTCATCAACTGTATCATACGTGTCTTTGTAAATTTTGTTTTTAACATACCCCCAGAGAAAGTAATCTAAGGGGGTAAGATCCGGGGATCTCGCTGGCCAAGGCACAGGACCATGCGTTGCAATAAAATTGTCGCCAAACAAAGCTGAATCAAAATCTCTTTTACTATACGGCTATTATGGGCTGGAGGTCCATCTTGTTGAAAAAATAACTGGTTGCTCTGGGCCAATGGCAAATTCTCCAGCTCTTCAAACAGTTCATTATTAACATCAACATATTTAAAAGTCGTCAACGTTCCGTCATAAATTTTAAAATAAAATACTCTGTCCTTCAAAATACTGCACCAACAATTAAATGAAAATCGCACCTGGCGATGCGCTTCGGTTAGGATTAGTTAGTTGCAAAGGATTAGTTTGTGACCAGTAATGTTTATTATTTCGATTATACATTCCATTATTAGAAAAATTTGTTTCGTCAGAAAATAAAATATTGGATAAGAAATGTCTGTCGTTGTCGAGTTTCCGATTCAACCAATTGCAAAAATCAAGACGTCTTAAATTATCTCCTGGATGTAACTTTTGCACAATGCGTCCGGAGCGGTAACATTTATACTTGTATTCTTTTTAAACTTTACATATCGTAGCCTGAGACACTTGAATGGTTTCAGCTGCGTTTCGGGTGGAATTAGCGGGGAATGACTCAAAATAGCTATTTCTAAACCTTCTTCACAAATACTTTGCTTTAATAGTTTAGTTTTGCGATAGCTACCTCCTTGTTTATGGTTATTAACCATTATTTGGAAGCACTTAAGAGTGGGTAAATTTCGATGACGATATTTGTTTCTGTACCATACCAACGCGCGTGTGGCACTTCATCCATTGATAAAATATGCTTCTATTAAATCAAATCGATCATCATTTGTTAAATCCAATCAAATCACAGAATTTATAAAATATTTCTTTTAATAAATTACTAAACAAAGTACGAACAGAATCTAAATTATTGGCGCCAATATGCATATCGTTCTAATTTCAATTTTTTTCTTATACACTTTAAGAAAAAAAAAATTGAAATTAGAACGAAATTAAAAGCAATATTTAATATGTTCTAAATTTTACCAGCCTGCCAGAATCATTCAGAACATAATTTAAAACACGGAATAGTTACGATCTTTTCTGGGATTTCGAACGAAACAAATTATGATACAAAATTTAGGTACATGAAATATGAATTTTATTAAAATTCCAAATTTTCCTTAAATTTGCCGTATGTCATTACTTTGCAGAATTTATCCTTAACAGCGACACTATCGTATGGTGTAATAATAAAGGATGTGTTTTTTTTTTCAAAATCAACGAGTTTGATTCCCAGCTAGGATTATTGGTTTTCCAAAAATCTAATGATGAGGTTTTAAGTTTCATCAAATACGGGCTCGTGACTCCTTTGAGCATTTTTCGCAATTCCTTATAGTTTCAGATTTGGCCATCCAAGCCCTTTTCAAAAATTCAGCCTGTATAGTAGTTATAGATCTCCTAAGTGGCCTATCAGCAATACGCTTGCTCTCTATTACGTGGGACCAACAAAAGTACTGGCACACCTCTGCCTACCCATTCGGGAATATAGGCGTAATGTATGTATGCCTGTCATGTCTGTCACTTGATATATTTTGGGCAATTGGTCAGCCATCCTAGTTAAAACCACTGGGGTTGCTTAACTTGGATTTTTGTGTGAATGTTTAGATCGATATAACTTTTTTATTTGTCAACCTCTTGAAATGAAACAAACACTAAATGTTAAGTTGAATGAACTGCAACGCATTAGTGAATACCGCATTCAAATCAGTTAAGCCGTTTCTGAGATTAGCGTGTTCAAACATTCAGACAAACAGACACACAGACAAATAGACAAAAATTCTAAAAACCTTATTTTGGGGTTCTATTGCGTTCATAAAGCCCCCCTGTGTCAATTTCTCATATATATCTTCCTTGTACAGACAGCGAACAGTTACAATTTTATTATATGTATTGAGTGGCCTACTACTCCTAGGCTCTTTACGAATATCGATAATATCGAAACGTACCCTTCAGCTAAACCGATAAGTGAGGTGAAGTCGCTGTAATGACCTACTTAGAGGGAAAATGATACTTATTGTAAAGATCTTAACTGGTGCCTACTATTGAAATACGTTGAAAGTTTTAGTAAAATTCTTTTCATCAATATATTAATAAGCTATTGTTTAGTATATGAAAGTATTTATTGATAATTATTAATTTTTTTACGGATAGTTGGAGCCCTAAAAATCCAACTGGTTTAACTACAGAACAACTTGGGTTTTTGCGAAGCGCGTGTCTGGTGGCCTTTTAGGTTACCCCTGGCGCTGGGCAAAAATCCAGGCCCAAACGCTCAATTTTAATGCCGAACAACGTTTCCTTGTCCCGCACCGCGAACTAGTTCAGAGTAACTAGTTCTTCTGTGCGGGAAAAATCAAGCATTACCTTGACATTGGCGAAATCATCGATGAATATCGACGGAGCCACGTTTTTAAAAAAGAAGAAGAAAAGAAAAAGAACTACAGAAAATGGATGGTCATCGGGAACATCCATATCCATACATACATATAAATAAAATGGAAGTATCTGTGTGTAATTTCATACATACAATGTCTGTGTGTAATTTTTGTAATTTTAACAGCTTTTCACTAAATGCACAAGAAAGTAAATAAGGTACCTACTTACATAAAAAATTAAAAAAAAATTTTGTATGTCTACCAAAAAAATCAATACCAATAACTCTAAAATATTGGATGGAACAATGGGCGAAAATCCATGACAAAGCAATGGTAAGTAAAATATTAAAAAAAAAACACTTTAAACTTATTTTAAATTTCTTAATAGCACTATTTTTCGCAGGATTAAAAAGACAAACAGCAACTGTTCTCTCTGAGACAGTCTTGATAATGGTTCGTTTAGAGGCGAAACAATTGTCGACGTTTTGTTGTCTTTTTAATTCTGCGAAAAATAGTGCTATTAAGAAATTTAAAATAAGTATAAGTGTTTTTTTTTTTATATTTTACTTACCATTACCAATAACTCTATTAGATAGCTTAAAATATATACGTACACAGGCTCATCGCCACTCTTGGTAATTATTACTTTTTTAAATAATAATCCATTCGAGTTTATATTCGATTCGAGTTCTCGCAGTAGCAACTATTTGTTCTGAAGTGTTGGGTCGCTAATCTCTCGTTTAGTTTCACCTGCGTCGTGTTTGTGAAGTGCTTCTCTGAGGTCACGTTTCTCACTACGTTACAGGGTGACGGTAACAAATCAAACCACTCAAACAGTTACAGCAGCATTCCCTTGAGGAAACCCCGAGTGTATTATCGGAACGTGACGCAAAAAGTATTACGCAGAAGATAGTTTACGACGAGACTTTATAGTTGTGCTACAAATAATGCTAAAAATAGTAATACTACTACTACTAAATATTGCTTCATATATATGTAATGTTTGTATGTTTGTTTATTTAGGGATAACTTTCTTCTGGATAGATTTTGATGAAATTTCGTTACGAAGATAAATTCAGCCGAAACTATGCGCAAATTAGATTTCTTTTATTCAAAGACTTCAATAAGTCGGGGTCTATGCTATTATTGGTTGTTTTTAATTTCGAGATTAAAGTTAAAGCCGGTGCCCTGGGTTTAGATAGATATCCCGTCGAGGGCGTACTCGGGTCGCCCAGCAAGAATTTTATGACAGAATTTATAAAAAAAAAGACTAATAATTTCTGTTCTTGAAATCGCATTCATCCGCGAGTACCTATTACCACAGAATAGGGAATAGTATGGAAGTAGTTAGATAGATAAAATAAATTAATAGTTTTCAATACTAAATTGTAATTACCTATGAGGTAAAATATATAGAGAACACATTATAGGGTTTCGTGGTAAAAGTCACGGAACCCTTATAGTTTCGTCATGTCCGTCCGTCTGTCCGTCGTCGGTCCGTCCTCAGTTTTCCTTTAAAACGGTTAGTGCTAGATAGATGAAATTTTGCACGGAAATGTATAAAATAAATTATGAAAATATTTTTGAAAAAACATGAAATGAAATGATTTTATATTTGTATAGGTCACTAAATAGCTCTTACAAACGTCAGTAAGTACTTGAAATAAAAAATATAATTGCTTCTATATTTACATGTACTGCCAGATTCGCAAAGCAATAAGTAGAACCGAGAGAAAGAACCTGGCAATAAAACTCTCGGTCACTCTTTTTCAATAATTGACACATTTACACATTTTCTTAAGACTAAATGTGGACGAATGTACATTGGTTAATATTTGAAATAAGCAAGTGAAGTAGCGGGCATCTGTTGCTAGATTAGTACGAGTAAGTACAAGGTGAAAATTTGAAGTTGCTACCTGCGGACGTGGCGGATGGTCACGTCCAGAGCTTAGATGGCTTAATCGGAGTGTAAAGTATGAGATGGCTGGTCGTGGAGAATTTTAAGTGCCGGCTTTTACTCAAGAAGGTTTCGTATTGACGTTGTTTACTTTTCTTGTCGATGTATTATGTTTTTAAGGTTGTAATCTCAGCAACCCTGTTACTGAGACTTCGCTGTCCATCCGTCTGTCTGTCTTGAGCTGTATCTCATGACCGTGATAGTTAGGAAGTTGACATTTTCACAGATGATGTATTTCTGCTTCGGTGGCGTGGTCGGTAGTGCATCGGCTTTCGACTCTGTAGTCTCAGGTTCGATTCCCGATTCGAATCAAATATTTGTGTGATCCACAAATCTTTGCTTCGGAGTTTGGGTGTTTTCTATGTATATTATGTATGTATTTAGAAATTTATAAGTATGTTTATCCGTTGTTTAAATCCCATAGCACAAACTTATAGCTTAGTTTGGGCTAAGTAGATGACGTTGTGTAAGAATGTCTAAAAATATTTATATTTATATTATATTTTATATTTCTGTTGCCTCTGTAACAACAAATACTAAGGTACGGAACCCTTTGTGCGCGAGTCCGGCTTGCACTTGGACGGTGTTTTTGTTTTCATTTTGAAAACATACTTAGAAATACATAGTTGATTGCATTGAAGTATTTAATATCAATAAGGCCGCCCATTGTACTGCTCATATATATGTAAGCTCTGTGTATGTAGATATATTAATACTGCATTGGGCGTACAATAAAGCGTACATAAATAAATATCTATGCTGACATGGCCTGCTAAGAATTGTGGGTAGTTATGTAGGTATGTAATTTCGGACTTGGGCCCTGAATCTGGGTTCAGATTACAGAATGGTTATTGATTTTACATTGTATACAGTACCCTAAAAGACTATCTACTTGTGGGTGTGTAATTTACTTCTGGTAACCCCTTCGGGACATAGACTTATGAAAACCTGGTTGCTAGTTTTGGCCGTGTTTCAATTTCAATATACAACCTAACCCTCGCTATATGTATATTCCCAAAGGGGTTGACTGGCGAACGATACGCCCGCTGTTCATCAGTATTTTATTTGGAGCCTATTGCTGTCTTTGTCCCCAATTGTTGTTTTCATACAAATAGGTATTACATACAATAAGATATATCTATAATATGCATGATATTCTTTGTTTAAATGTATGTATGTCGTGGTCTATTGAATGTAAGAATTAGTAGAAATAAAATTTAATGATAAGGTTATGTAAAAGGAAAACGTAATGTAAACAGGGAGCTTAATCTGCCAACAAACTGTTATATACTCGTAGTTTGGCAGAAGTAATTTATTTCAAATAAGTAGTGAATTTAAACGTGAATAAATTTTATTTCATTTCATTCATAGGCGCGCGCATCTGTGGGTATTTGTACCTAATCGCACGAAGCGATGGAAAGAGACCGGACGGTATATCGTTGCTACCGTGGAAGATCGGAAGGCCTTTAGTATGGGACGCTACATGCGTTGACACCTTAGCACCTTCACACCGTCCAAGCACATCTGGATGTGCCGGCGCTGCGGCTGCATTGGCTGAAGGCCTCAAACGGCGTAAATATGCTAACCTAGCAGGTGATTGTGACCGTTTGGGATTGAGACATTGGGGTCATGGGGTCCGTGTGCTCGCCGCCTTTATAGAGACATTGCATAACGCTTAATCGATGCTTCTCAGGACCAGAAGGCTGGCTATTTTCTGGCCCAAAGAATAAGTATCGCCATCTAACGTGGTAACACAGCCAGCATTCTGGAACATTCCCAGTCGGCAATGACGCGGAGGATTTTGTAAACGATATTTTGTAATGTAAATATTTTTAGTACTAGCTGTTGCCTGCAGCTCCACCTGCGTGTTATAGTTTTCTTGATCACCAGTTACTGATTTATTATGTATAGCTTTTGCCCGCAGCCCGCCTGCTTGTTACTTTAGATCGACATAACTTTTTATTTTAGAACTGATTGAAATAAAACAAAATGTTAAATTGATAAACGTTCCTCACGCTGTTCACTGCTCTCTCGATTTCGATAGGCCATCAATTGAGAACGCTGTGAACTCAGTCGTGATTCTCGCTGAAGTGACGTTTCTGAAGCACGTTACCTAAACCTGTCGTTCCTGAGATGCAGTAAGTCTTGCTTCATGATCCTCTTCAGATTCCTGAGATCGAAATAATCTTAACCTTTTATCATTTCTGCTGCATTGACCGAGGTTCGATTTTCTTCGAGGCATTCTCACTTACTATAATACGACTTAGAGATGAGTCGTATACAATAATACTTATACAGTTACAGGCAGCAACCTTACATACCACTATTATTTCAACTCTCTCTTTATTTAATTTAGTATAGTAAATAATATTACGGAGACTGACTTAAAAGGTGACAAATACTAAAAAACAGATTATTTTGCCGTTTTGACACGGAACATTTTGTGCTTTCTGACACGCATTTCCCCTTTTTTTATATATTTTTATAAGTATGTATATGTATTATGTATACACACGTGTTATAAACAGCAAATAGTGGAAATCAAATCTGCAAACAGAGTTATTTATTACTAAGCTACCCAGACTGCAGATATATTAGTGGTATGTAACACCTGTCCTGGCTGCGGTAATTTTGATTTAAATTATATAGGTAGTAGTTATGGATCTTGTAAAGTGCCCTATCAGCAATACGCTTGCCCTCTATTATATAGTAGTTATGGATCTTGTAAAGTGCCCTATCAGCAATACGCTTGCCCTCTATTATATAGTAGTTATGGATCTTGTAAAGTGCCCTATCAGCAATACGCTTGCCCTCTATTATATAGTAGTTATGGATCTTGTAAAGTGCCCTATCAGCAATACGCTTGCCCTCTATTATATAGTAGTTATGGATCTTGTAAAGTGCCCTATCAGCAATACGCTTGCCCTCTATTATATAGTAGTTATGGATCTTGTAAAGTGCCCTATCAGCAATACGCTTGCCCTCTATTATATAGTAGTTATGGATCTTGTAAAGTGCCCTATCAGCAATACGCTTGCCCTCTATTATATATTAATTATGGATCTTGTAAAGTGCCCTATCAGCAATACGCTTGCCCTCTATTATATAGTAGTTATGGATCTTGTAAAGTGCCCTATCAGCAATACGCTTGCCCTCTATTATATAGTAGTTATGGATCTTGTAAAGTGCCCTATCAGCAATACGCTTGCCCTCTATTATATAGTAGTTATGGATCTTGTAAAGTGCCCTATCAGCAATACGCTTGCCCTCTATTATATAGTAGTTATGGATCTTCTAAAGTGCCCTGTCAGCAATACGCTTGCCCTCTATTATATAGTAGTTATGGATCTTCTAAAGTGCCCTATCAGCAATACGCTTGCCCTCTATTATATAGTAGTTATGGATCTTGTAAAGTTGTAGCAGGTGAAGTCCACCTTACCCACCGGCGGTTCAGCGGAGGCTCACGAGACAATTGGATGGTATCCCAGGGCGCCAGTTCACATATGAACGGTGTGTGTGATGATTGGAGAATTCAATAAGGTACCACAGTTAGAGGGTTCACAGAGAGTATAATTTATAAGCTTACAATATTGAACAATATATATTGAATTTGGTTGTACAGTTAACACAAAGAGGGTAGGTATGTAGCTGCTAGCCTACTTCTTAAATCATAGATTATAGGTACAGTAATTATTTTAAACTTGACCTTTATATTATGACGCTAGTTCTTGAAACTGGAGTAGACAGAATTATGGATGAAGAACACAGGATTAGATGGTGAGCAAAATACTTAGCTTAATTGTTATGGTTCACGCGGTCAGCTGGGATTGTCAGGGGGCGCACGTGCTGTGGTCCTGTGAGCCCAAGACGACCTCGCGTATCCTTGCCGTAGAATGTTTAGGCTATTTCGGTACTGCTCCAGAAACGTCGACTACCCTTGCAATTCTGCTCCAAAACACCGGACATCAGTAACACTATCAAGAAACGCCCTTTGGAATGCCTAAAACAGAAAAATGCTTCCACGTTGTCCAAGTCGAATGGGAGGGAACACTCCCAGCCTCTTGAGATCACGTTCGATAGGACGCTTGAAAAGTATCGACAATTGCTTCGACTCAATTTATATTATTCCCAGTAAAATAACTTCTTCCAGACTTGTAGGTTAAGTATCAGACAGATGTAGTGATCTAGAGATATTTTCACTAAAGTATCCAGCAGTGGAAAGAGACCCACGACAGCTCGCGCCGGCTTTTTATCAACTCCGAGGTGTTTCTAGATTCTTCCTTTACTGCAAAAACGTTCTAACCACTTTTCTACAAGCAAAACTTATCGTCAGCCGGAAACACCTCTATGGGCAAAACGCAAAATCATTGACACATCTTTTTAAGGAAATTTTATGACATGGCTAGATATTACTTTGCCCAGTTCCCACTAAATCCTCTAGAGTGCGCTATACAATTTGTATAACACCGTATGGTAAATGAATAATAGTCAAGACTTGACGTTTGTCGAGTTGACATCTATACATCAACTGACACTAATGACGTTCATAATATCATTACAAATTTTTGTTTACGTTTTGTGAGTGCAATGAAATTACGATGTTACACCACCCCTCCCCTTAAGAGGATTTCCTGTGGGGAAGTATAACCATCACAAGGAAATTCAGAACGAAACACAGTGAGTGACTAAAGTCAAAGAGCTTAATCCTATCCAAACGTTAGCCTAAATAAACGATTTGTATCATGTCCATGATATCAAGGTATTCATGGACATGAGATCAAACCTAACAAGAAAACAAATGCCAATACCTACACTACATCAACAGGAGTAGAATTGTAGTACGACATTGTCCTAATATGAAATAAAGATGTAACCACACAAACTACATTTTCCTATCTACCTAGAGAAATTTTTAAAACACGCACGGCTTTGAGGAAGGAACGCTCGATACGGCGACCTACCTACATCCCTAAGAAGAGAAATACAATTGACGAACTTTCACCAAAATATAGGTGAAGTTCCAAGAGAAAAGTATATCTATAACCTAATATTCCTTACACTTTACCTGCCTACGTGCCTCTTACCTAACGCAAAAACATACTGGTAAGGACCTCTTATTTTAAGTAGGAAGAAAAATAAAATTAAAAGACTCCCTCGTAGATAACCTCTCGTAACCCAAAATGTCTCATACGTCGGGTGACGGCGATATGCCCGGTTGAACGTCTTCGCTATATTTTAAAATATCTTTAATATGGTAGTCTCCCAATGCTTTACCACTCAGGTCCGACAAGCTATACACGAGCGAAGAACGTTTAGCTGACACCACGCATTTCATAAATTTTGGTGCCAGCTTAGAAGTGAAATTTTTAGCTTTATTTGATAAGTAATGCGTGCGTTTATACACAATCTGTCCCACCTTCAATTCCACATGTCTTTTTCTAAAGTTGTAATATTTTACATTCCGCCGGTGAGCAGTGTCTAGATGCCTTCTCACCTTAGCATAAATGATCTCTAATTCTTGAAGCTTTCTTCCATACGATAGAGGGTTATTAACAGCCACTGAATTAGGATGACATGGGATTTCAGATTGCCTATAAATAACACCATCCCCTACAAACTCCCTACCATGAACCAGGAAATAAGGTGAAAACACGGTAGCTTCACTAACAGCTGTGTTAAGCGCACATTGCAAATCCACCAAATTCTCATCCCATCTCCTATGTTCAGATCTCACATAACATGAGATAGATTGAACTACGTTCCTTATCGCACGTTCAGCTTGATTCGTCTGGGGATGATACCTAGGATTATAATAAATATTAGGTACGTTATATTTAGTTAAAAGATCTTTAAACTGTTTACTAACATACTGAGGCCCATTATCCATATAAATAGTTTTACACACTCCATGAACCAGAAACACATTCTTTTCTATGAACCTGGCTACTGTTGCACCTGTTGCTAGCCTTATAGGACACAACATAACATACTTGCTAAAGTAGTCAGACACAACAATTAAATGTACGTTTCTGTTTCTGGAGACTGGAAATGGTCCCAGCAAATCACAAGAGATGGCTTCAAACGGCTTGGAGACAAGTTTAGGATTACCCATAAGACCTGGCCGAGATGTATTAACAGGTTTATATAGTTTGCATACTTCACAACTCCCCACATATTTTTTCACGCTCTCATACATCTGAGGCCAATAGTAACTAAGTGACAAACGTTTATGGGTTTTCCACACACCTAGATGAGCACTTACAGTCTCATCGTGGTGTTTTTTTAATAACTCCAGCCTATCTTCTTGTGGAACTACCAGTTTCCATTCGAAATCTGTCTTAAGATCATATTTATTTTTAGTGAACCTATATAAGAGATTATCCCTAATGCTAAAATTAGGGTAGTGCTTAGGATTATTAGTGACCCTATTTTTAATATGTAAGTACCACGGATCTTTAGTCATAGTACAGTCCACCAAATCAATCTTAATACGAGATAAAGCATCTGGGACAATATGGTCCTTGCCTTTACGGTGCTCTATATCAAAATTGAATTGGCTCAGTCTCATGCTCCAACGAGCCAAACGACCTGTGGGGTTCTTAAGTTTATTAAACCATAAAAGGGAGGCATGATCAGTCACTACAGTACATGTTTGACCTTCCACGTACTGCCGAAACTGTTCTAAGGCGAAAATCACAGCTAACAGTTCCCGCTCAGTAGTACTATAGTTTATTTCATTCCGGTTCAGTGTGCGACTGCAATACGCAACAGGGTGTTCCACACCATCATGGCTTTGTGTTAACACCGCGGCTACAGAGTACGCAGAGGCATCACTGAGTATTCGGAAAGGAAAGGTGTACACAGGCATTTTGAGTATAGGAGCAGAAACTAACGCCGACTTAAGGAGGTTAAAAGCTTCCTCAGCCTCAGACGTCCACAAGAACTCTACCTTCTTCGATATCAGTTTGCAAAGTGGCTTGCTAGTTTTAGAAAAGTTATTTATGAATCTCCTGTACCAACCTGCCATACCCAGGAATCGCTTCACCTCTTTGGGGTTAGTCGGGGTAGGATAGTTGAGGATCACATCAACCTTACCGGGGTCTGTTCTCAGGCCATGCTTATCGACATAGTAGCCAAGATACTTCAGCTCGCTTCGACAGAAATGAGATTTTTTCATGTTGATTGTCAAACCAGCGTCCTTTAAGCGCTGATAGACTCTGTCTAAGAGTTCTACATGCTCTTCAAAGGCACTAGATATACAAACTATGTCATCCTGGAAGCAAAATACCTTATTGTCGAATTCTGGGCCAAATAGCTTGTCCATCAGCCGTTGCATGGTTGCGCTTGCCCCTACAAGACCAAAACTCATGGAGTTAAAATGAAATAGCCCCCTTCGCGGTACCGTGAAGGCAGTCTTCTCAGCAGAGAGAGGAGAGTCATAAGGTATCTGCCAATACGCAGCACTTAAGTCTATGGAAGTTAAATATTTGGCTTTATTAAGATGATCTAAAATCTGATTTATGTAAGGCAGAGGGTACGCATCTGCCTTAGAAATAGAGTTAAGTTTCCTACAATCTAAACACAGCCTTAGTTCACCGTTGGCCTTCTCTACCATCACAACTGGAGAGTTCCAAGGGGATTGAGATGGGGATACTACACCTAAATCTAGCATCCTATCCAACTCCTTCTCTAGAGCCTGTTGTTTGATGGGAGACAACGGATAATATCTTTGTTTAATTGGTTTATGATCGCCGGTATCTATGGTATGATTTACTAAGGTCGTTCTGCCTAACCCTACTCTATCGGTGTTAATAGAATCAAATTTCTCGACAATGCGGTCTATTACCACTTTTTGGGCTTTATTCAAGTTGTCATACTCCTCGAGTCCATTGTTAAGTGACAATGTCTCTATGGGGTTACTCGAATTAAACCTCTCAGAGGGAAAAGTGTGTGCAAACAGCTCATTAGCCAACTCAAAATGATGCCAAAAGTCTATCCCAAATACCATTGAAGTAGTAATATCTGGGACAACATAAAATTTAATTACTTTAATAGTGGAATTATATAAGACAGGTAAAGAGACATAGCCTAAGCACTTAAGTTTAGTGCTGTCAGCCGTTTTTATAATGCCGCAGCGATCCGGGCTAAAGCTTTCTACTTTAAAGCCAAGATCCAAAAATATGCGGTGTGAGTCATTCCCTAATATAGAGCATGACGCACCAGAATCTAAGAGACCTAATACATTTAAGTTGAGTATTCTCACCTCGAGATAGGGTCGAATATCGTCTTCCTTTTGTTCAAAAAGAGCCTCGCAGTGAGAAGAACCGGTTAGGGTCCCGATTTCTACCACGATAGGTGCAAGACTCTTGCAAGCTAGTTTTTTGGCTCCAGTGGCGTATTGCACTTAGGGCAATCAGGCCTTTTTACACCTTTCATACCACACCTAAAGCACAATATTTCCCTAGAGCGCTCGCAGGAGTATGCACTGTGGTTAGAGTCTCCACACCGTAGGCACCTTCTACTAGTCGTTGAGGGTCTATTCTCAACAACTGAAACAGATTCATTAGATGAAGGACTACGTTCTACTAGAGAAACCTGTTTTCCAGGTTTAACTATGTTTTTATTCTGAAGTTTGTTTAAATCTGATGAGATGGTGAACGTGTTGAGCTCGGGCTCCCTAAAACTTTCAGCTCTGACACGTGCCAACTCCAAGCGTTTTCCTAACGATTTTAATTGTTCAACACTGTCGACTTCATGTAAGGCAAGTTCCTTCATGTAGTCTGGTCTTATGTTATGCATCAAAATATCTAATTGTTCCTTTTTAGTCATAGAGAAAGAAAGTCTTGAGAACATGGCGGACATGGTCGAAATGTAATTTGCCAATGTCTCGGTTCGGGCTTGTGTACGACGCCTAATTTCATCACGCAACCTGTAATCGTAATCAGGCGTGTCAAAGTTTAGCTTCAAATCAGTGATAAGCTGTTGATATGAACTGATGGTGTCCCTATTAGTCCGGTACCACGCTAGGGCAGCACCGTCCAGCAAATCAGAGAAGGCAGCCAATATCTTCGACTCCTTGACTTCACGTGCCTGTCTAAGCTCTTCTAATCTTTCTAGAAATACGCGTACACAGGTCGAACCATCATATTTTAAATTAAAAGTATTTAAATTGATCGGACGATCCTTGTAAACTACGGTCTCCCGAGCAGTAGGGATTTCTGGCAAGCTACTACGTATCGAGCGGTCACTCCTCAAACGCACGGTAGGGATCCTATCATCGAATTGTTGTTCTGTGTCGCTATCTGAATTTTCTGATTCGCCCCCTGGCTCAACAGTAGCGAGAATCTTGATGAGCCTACCTCTGATATCATTTAGTGACTCACAATCTATACCACAGCGAGCTAAGCGATCTATCAAATAATTAGCCCTAAGAGCGGACCTCGAACGAACATTCCTATCTCTACCGACCTCACCCGATGCGATAAGTGCCTCCAATTCTTCTACCTTGGGCTCACAAGACTGCAGCTCGATGTCAGGACTCGGTGTCCCGATGGGCATAGCCTTCAAACTGCCACGTCGAGATAATCTGAAGACCGTCCTCAGCTGACTTCGCAGTGAAGTGACCGTTGAAGAAGAGTCAACTGAAACCCCAAGAATTTCGAGTTCATAAAACAGTTCATCCTTTCTCAGGCAAGATATATATTTGTGGATGTATGACATCTTATAAGGATCTAAGTTTAACAGGCAAAAATTAAATTTAAGTTCTCCTAAGTGGAGGTACAAAGAGAATTCAAAAATATTAATAGTTAGAATTAGGTGGTATTAATACAACTGTCTACCTTCTCTACTAGTTTAAATCACTAGATTTAACACTATATTAGTGATAAAGAGCAGAAAGTATTGTTTTACATTAAAGTTAATGAGTAGTTGATAAAGTATTTCTTTATCACTTTGCTCGGTTGCAATAGTTAAAGAAAGTTAAGTTACAATAAAAAACTTTGAGGTTTTATCCTCATCTTAGAAATCAAAAAAATATTATGGGTCACGCCCTTGGAGAGAAAAATTCTACCCACTATTGAGTAGATAAAATTTATTTATTAGAAAAATATGTTTTTTCTTTTTTTTTTTTTTTGATTTCACCCTCAAAAGAAAAAGAAAAAAAAAGAAAAAAGGTTTGCCTACTAAGATAGTTAGCAGGCAAACAGACTTACAACTAATCCGAAAAAAAGGGGCCGAATGAATTTAATAATTTTAGCAGCAATTTTAATTTTGAAAATAAATTTTGATTTGGTTGTACCACGAAGTGGAAATGGGAGACAACCTTGCTTACGTACCTGCCGCTTGGTACAGCCAATTAAGGTCCTGGAGAGTTTCAGACCGTTTACCCTATTGAAACCCTGACCATCACACACACAAAATGGAGAAAAGCCCCACGTTGGGCGCCACTTGTAGCAGGTGAAGTCAACCTTACCCACCGGCGGTTCAGCGGAGGCTCACGAGACAATTGGATGGTATCCCAGGGCGCCAGTTCACATATGAACGGTGTGTGTGATGATTGGAGAATTCAATAAGGTACCACAGTTAGAGGGTTCACAGAGAGTATAATTTATAAGCTTACAATATTGAACAATATATATTGAATTTGGTTGTACAGTTAACACAAAGAGGGTAGGTATGTAGCTGCTAGCCTACTTCTTAAATCATAGATTATAGGTACAGTAATTATTTTAAACTTGACCTTTATATTATGACGCTAGTTCTTGAAACTGGAGTAGACAGAATTATGGATGAAGAACACAGGATTAGATGGTGAGCAAAATACTTAGCTTAATTGTTATGGTTCACGCGGTCAGCTGGGATTGTCAGGGGGCGCACGTGCTGTGGTCCTGTGAGCCCAAGACGACCTCGCGTATCCTTGCCGTAGAATGTTTAGGCTATTTCGGTACTGCTCCAGAAACGTCGACTACCCTTGCAATTCTGCTCCAAAACACCGGACATCAGTAACACTATCAAGAAACGCCCTTTGGAATGCCTAAAACAGAAAAATGCTTCCACGTTGTCCAAGTCGAATGGGAGGGAACACTCCCAGCCTCTTGAGATCACGTTCGATAGGACGCTTGAAAAGTATCGACAATTGCTTCGACTCAATTTATATTATTCCCAGTAAAATAACTTCTTCCAGACTTGTAGGTTAAGTATCAGACAGATGTAGTGATCTAGAGATATTTTCACTAAAGTATCCAGCAGTGGAAAGAGACCCACGACAGCTCGCGCCGGCTTTTTATCAACTCCGAGGTGTTTCTAGATTCTTCCTTTACTGCAAAAACTAGTTCTAACCACTTTTCTACAAGCAAAACTTATCGTCAGCCGGAAACACCTCTATGGGCAAAACGCAAAATCATTGACACATCTTTTTAAGGAAATTTTATGACATGGCTAGATATTACTTTGCCCAGTTCCCACTAAATCCTCTAGAGTGCGCTATACAATTTGTATAACACCGTATGGTAAATGAATAATAGTCAAGACTTGACGTTTGTCGAGTTGACATCTATACATCAACTGACACTAATGACGTTCATAATATCATTACAAATTTTTGTTTACGTTTTGTGAGTGCAATGAAATTACGATGTTACAAAGTGCCCTATCAGCAATACGCTTGCCCTCTATTATATAGTAGTTATGGATCTTGTAAAGTGCCCTATCAGCAATACGCTTGCCCTCTATTATATAGTAGTTATGGATCTTGTAAAGTGCCCTATCAGCAATACGCTTGCCCTCTATTATATAGTAGTTATGGATCTTGTAAAGTGCCCTATCAGCAATACGCTTGCCCTCTATTATATGGTAGTTATGGATCTTGTAAAGTGTCCTATCGGCAATACGCTTGCCCTCTATTATATAGTAGTTATGGATCTTGTAAAGTGCCCTATCAGCAATACGCTTGCCCTCTATTATATAGTAGTTATGGATCTTGTAAAGTGCCCTAACAGCAATACGCTTGCCCTCTATTACGTGGGACCAACAACAGTACTGGCACAGTGTTGATGTGTAACGCACCTCTGCCTACCCTTTCGGGAATATATCCGCAATGTATGTCTGCCTGTCATGTCTGTCACTTGATATATTTTGTGCCAATTGGTCACCCATCCTAGTTAGAACCGCGACTGGGTTGCTTAACTTGGGCTTATGCGTGATTCTTTAGATCGACATAACTTCTTTATTTATCAACCTTTTGAAATGAAACAAACACTAAATGTTAAGTTGAATGTACCGCAACGCATTAGTGAAAACCGCATTCAAATCAGTTAAGCCGTTTCTGAGATTAGCGTGTCCAAACATTCAGATAAACAGACACAGAGACAAATAGACAAGAATTCTAAAAACCTTATTTTGGGGTTCCATTGCGTTCATAAAGCCTCCCTGCATCAATTTCTCATATATATCTTCCTTGTGCAGACAGCGAACAGTTACAATTTTATATGTATTGATATAATTATGTGTATTTTGTTATGATAATAATATAATCCTAATATTGAATGAAGACAAAGCGCCCCAAAGTACCAGGAAGTAGCCATTGGCTATTATTAGTGCATTCTATTACGTGAAAACAACAAAATGGTAGGTAAGCAGGTATATACAAGTTTTCAGTTGGATACTGAACCTCTTATAATTTCTCTATGGATAGAACAAGAACGCCAACATTTATTTCAACGCTCTATTTTCGCTGTTATTTCAACAAAACTAAACTATGAACTGTCATTTTCTGCGGTGAACTTTCAGTTTGTGTTCAACCAAAATTGGAGTTGGCTTTTGTTTTGTTCGTTTGTGATTTTTGTTATTCGTTGATTGAGGTAACAGGAAATGTGTATTGTGTGTTTCGCCAACGATATAATGCGGCTATGTGGACTGGGAAATGAGACCATTTGGAAAGTAGTAGCTTTCATTTTTAAATAAAACTAGTTAACCCGACGAACTTTGTAAAGCCTCAAAAACAAAGAAAAAAAAAAATTTCATGCAAATGTATGTAAATTGAAAAACGCGATGGACGGACAGACAGACAGACAAATTGTCGTATTAAATACCTATATAGATTAAATCGGTTTACCCAGTAAAGAGATTTGAGGTACTATTTCCCAAGTTGTCCCATTTAAATTTGGTCCTATACCAACAATTATTTGGTCCCAGTTCGGTAATTTAAAGTCGATTGTTGTGTAAATATTTGACGTGTATTTTTTTAATAAATTATATTTTGATTGTTTGCTATAAGAGGTTATGGACTTATTTACTAACCGGCTCTTCCATGATCAAAGAATCAAAGAATCAATTTCGTTTATTCAGTTTAGGTACATAAAGATCACTTATGAGTGTCAAATTTTTTTAAGCTTTTGCGTAGCTTCTATCGCGGGCCTTGAGCGTGGAGACCGAATCCAGAAATTCCGTAACTAAAATAACCTAACACCCTAACACAAAAAAAACACAGGTGACGTCTTTCATATCGTTTTATATTGTAATTTTTTTTTTATTAATTTTATAATAATAATAAGAATTATTATTCTCTTTATTAACACTTAACACATATTTATTACATTTTTAAATAGATTTATAAAAAATACATTTAAAAATATAAAAAACAGTAATCCACCGGCATCGGGTACAGGGACCAAGCTACCGGTGGTTAGGGCTCCAGAGACAGGAACTTCCGCACAATACGAGCCGTATTCAACAGAACCGCCTTCTGCATCAAGCCCTTGACCCAGCTGCCTAAAGCGAGCCTCTGTAGGTGGAGGTCGAGGCTCTTGGCTATTAGACCATGCGCAGATACGACTATCGGAACAATAATCGCCGAATCAACATCCCACATGTCAACAATCTCGTGAGCTAGGTCTAAATATTTAATTTGCTTATCTTTTCTGCTTTCACGAGATTCTCGTCATGTGGCACAGTGATATCGACAATTACTGCAAGGCGCTTTAATCGATCCATTATCACTATATCAGGTCTGTTAGCTATAACAGTTCTATCAGTGATAATAGATCGATCCCAATACAATGTGACATGACCGTTCTCAAGAACTGGGTCGGGCACATACTTGTAATAAGGTACCTCCACGTCGACAAGGTTATACTTTAGAGCAAGTTGCTGGTGGATAATCCTGGCTACTTGGTTGTGTCTGTGCAAATACTCACCGTTCGCAAGACGGGAACAACCAGAGATAATATGTCTTAAAGATTCTCCGGGACGATGACATGCCCGACAAATGTCTAGCGTCCCATCTTTGACAATAAATCTCCGATAGTTATTCGTCATCACGACTTCATCAGTGATTGCACAGATAAAACCCTCAGTTTCTCCGAAGAGATCACCAAATCGTAACCAGGATACCGATGCTATTGAATCAACATCGGGTCCATTTAGAGCCCGATAAAATCGACCATGCAGTTCCTTGCTCTTCCATATTTCCTTCCGATCAGATACACTTAATATTACAGGTTTGCGCCAGTTCTCTTTCGCAAGGGACAGCGGGGTCAGTCCGTTGTCTATTGTCACAACATCTCGATGCACATCCACGTCCACCTGCAGGAAATACTCTCTAAGGTTGCATATCTCACGGTTATGGAGAGTCTTGGCATTTAAAAATCCTCGACCCCCACATTTCCGTGGTATATACAACCTCATTACTGACGAACGTGGGTGGTGCATTCGATATGAAGTCAATAGACAACGCACCTTCCTATCCAGAGCTTCTAACTCCGTCTGAGTCCATCTAAGTATGCCAAAAGAGTATACTAAGACTGGCATGGCCCAGCCGTTGACAGCACGCACCTTGTTACCGCCTGATAAAAGATTTTTCAGTATTTTTTTTAGGCGGCCAAAGAAACGATCCTGCAACTTCTGTTTCATGTCAGCCTCAGCAATACACAGAGCTTGAGACATACCTAGATTGTTGTAGGTTTCGGTTGCGGAGAGCGACCCAAATCGTGTGAAATCTGAAAGATTGACTCCTTCAGATTCCACAATCCCGCCCCTTTTTACATGCATGACCGCACACTTATCTATCCCAAACTCCATACTGATGGCCTTACTAAAAGTTTCAGTAACTTTTAGCAAAGCCATCAAATCGGGGCCATTAGGGGCAAATAACTTTAGGTCATCCATGTAAAAAAGGTGGGACAAAATTTGACCCCCTCTGCGCATCCGATAGCCTAACCTTGAACCCTCTAGTAATGTACTGAGAGGATTCAGTGCTAGACAAAACCACAACGGACTCAGACTATCACCCTGGAATATACCTCTCTCAATCCCTATTGGTACGGTTGCGGCGTATCTGCTGGCAAACAGCCATGTCAATAATAAGGAGCTCTTTCGTACCACGTGCCCCACTTTTACATCCATTCTGAGAGATTGACAAAATGTTATTGTTTTGTACATGTGAATATATTTTTACTCTCAGGATGGATGTAAAAAGTTTGTATATGGTAGGTAGACAAGTTATAGGTCTATAATTTTTGGGGTCTGTGGTACTACCAGACTTGTATAGGAGGTGGGTTACTCCGGTAGTCATAAAAGCTGGAAGCGACGCTGACTCAAGGGATGACTGGAAGCAAGATGCCAAGCAAGCGTGTGAGCTACGGAACCATTTTAACCAAAAGTTGTGCAGTCCGTCCGGTCCAGCAGATTTCCAATTTGGCAACGAACGAACTGCACAACCAATATCTTCTTCAGATATGGTTATAGGTTCCATAGCTGGAATTGGTTCACACGCCCGCTCAACACCCCTAATCCACGCATCCTGTGTATGACTGACGGGCATCGACCAGATGCTTTTCCAGAAGTTAACTGTAGAAACAGCATCAGGTAGACTCCCATCAGTCACATCCGAGTTAGGTCGCTCCCACCCTCTATATACCCACCTCTCATTTTTTTGGAACAAGCGATTCTGAGTGTATCTGTCCACTCTTTTTTTGTACCGCCTTATGCGGTTCGCCCACGCATAAACTTTCTGCTTCAGGTAATCGATGCGCTCTGTATTCACAGGGCCTAATATTAGTTCCCACGAATGCACGGGTCACAAAGCGCATGACTCTCGGGCGTGTATTGCCCGGCAGTGTAGCTTGCCAATGAGCACCCTAGCCTCGTTGATGCGCCGTTCAATTCTGCACTGCCAAGCTGGTACAGCAGGCTTTGGTCGAGCTGTTTCTTGTTTAAAAAATTTAACACCAGCTATTCGACATACTGCAACAGCTGCACAGTACAGAATGGAATGGGCATCAGTAATGTTTCTGCAGTTGTTAAAAAACGATGTTAACATCGAGTCTAGGGCACACACTAGCGCCACATTTTTTTAATGTGTGGGCAAACGCGGAAGCCGCGGTCTACACTCAATAGGGACAGATTGAAACTCACCAATCGCTCGCTCCAAAGCGCTCCTTAATTCCTCATTGTATTGGGTACTTACAGGTATAGCAGCATCACTCACTTCTTTACCAACATGTGAGATGATGTTTTCTTGCGTTATTTTATAACGGTTACTTTGTAATGGCACAGGTAATGGTTGCAATGAAGAAGGCGTGATTCCACTACACACTTCTAAGCGTAGCCTCTCAAGTGTAGCGTCATCCAACAGGTGACAGCGTTGTATGGCGCGCACCTGATCCGATAGGCGTTGTGCCGATACGTTGACATCTGGTTCAAGTACCTGAAACACAGGTAGCATGCGAACACGGTACGCAGTGAGGTTAATTCCCCCCTCTGTAGCCACAAAATATGCCCGCATCACGTTTTCATTCATACCGAAGTTCCATCGAATGCGGTGCACATTACCACCGGTAGCGGGGTCCGTAATCGAAGCCGGAGGGCCTCGGGGTCCCAAGCCAGTCGGTGGCCGGCCTCTCCCCTGCCGACGTACAGGTAGAGGCGACGTCGGCGGAGAGAAAAACTCGTCGCTGCTTGAGCTCGACGCCTCACCAGTAGTCACAGTTGTCGACGACTGTAAGGCGGAGCTGTGTGACAAGTCCAGGGTTGGTAATTGTGCTTTTTTGACGCCAGCGCCAGCGCAAGAAAAAATATAATGTTGACCAGATCAACATTATATTTTTTCTTGATTTTCATCTTATTTTCGTATTATCATTTTCAGTTTTCACTGACATAATGTGTCAAAGTGTACTATAATTTATAAAATATTTGTTTGTTTTTTTCCGGATTTTCTTCATGCTGATTTTTTTGTAATAGATATATATTTGTACTTTTATTATGTTTTGAATGATATTTTTGTATTATTGTAGATTAAAGGTAAAATATTTTAATAAATGCTCCTCAAGAAAAAAATGAGACTCAGAAGAAATATTATTATTATTATAATTTTTTTTTATTACTATTTCCTTTATTTAACTTAAATACATATTTAATACATTGTTAAAATATATCTATAAAAAATACAAATATATTTAAAAATACAAAAAATAGTGACCCACCGGCATCGGGTACAAGGACCAAGCTACCGGTGGTTAGGGCTCCAGAGAGAAGAATTTCCTCACGATGCGTGCCGTATCGAGTAACACTGCTTTCTGTATCAGGCCCTTGACCCAACTGTCTAACGAGAGCCTATGTAGGTGTTGGTCGAGGCGCTTGGCGATCAGTCTATGCACGGAAACGACTATCGGTACAATAACAGCTGAGCTTACATGCCACATGTCGACAATCTCGTGGG
The DNA here is from genome assembly GCA_963556515.1 of Nudaria mundana. Classification (NCBI taxonomy): domain Eukaryota; kingdom Metazoa; phylum Arthropoda; class Insecta; order Lepidoptera; family Erebidae; genus Nudaria; species Nudaria mundana. The sequence goes on from OY748287.1 coordinate 23,712,666, forward strand.
CCAAATCCAAGTACTTTACTTGTTTGTCTTTTTCGGCTTTCACGAGATTGCCGTCATGCAGAATAGTAATATCAACTATTATTGCACGGCGCTCTAACCGATCTACTAACACTATATCAGGCCTATTTGCAACAATAGTCCTATCAGTGATAATAGATCGGTCCCAGTACCATGTGATATGATCATTTTCGAGAACTGGGTCAGGCACATACTTGTAATACGGTACTTCTGAATCCACAAGTTTGTACTTCAGAGCAAGTTGTTGATGGACAATCCTAGCTACTTGGTTATGCCTATGCAAATACTCGCCGTTAGCCAAACTAGAACAACCAGAGATAATATGTCTAAGGGACTCTCCAGGACGGTGGCACGCCCGACATATGTCAACTGTACCATCCTTCAGAATATATCTCCGGTAATTCTTAGTCATGATAACTTCGTCCATAATTGCAAAGACAAACCCTTCGGTTTCTCCAAATAGATTACCGAATCGTAGCCAGGATACGGATGATTTAAAATCAATATCAGGTCCATGTAGAGCCTGATAGAAACGCCCATGTAACTCTTTACTCTTCCATACATCCATGCGGTCATTGGTACTTAGTATAACAGGTTTGCGACAGTTCTCTTTAGCCAAACCGAGCGGGGTCAATCCGTTGTCTACTGCGACAACATCACGATGCAAATCCTCGTCCACCCGCAGGAAGTATTCCCTGAGATTGCACACCTCACGGTTGTGAAGGGTCTTAGCATTAAGAAAGCCTCGGCCCCCACACTTCCGTGGTATGTACAACCTCATTACAGATGAACGCGGATGATGCATTCGGTATGTAGTGAGTAGCGTACGGACTTTTCGATCCAGGGCGTCAAGTTCTGTCTGAGTCCATCTGAGTATGCCAAACGAGTACACTAAAACTGGCATGACCCAACCATTGTAGGCTCGCACCTTATTACCGCCCGATAAAAGACTTTTAAGTACTTTTTTCAGGCGGCCAAAGAAGCGTTCCCTCAATAATTGTTTCATGTCAGTCTCTGAAATGCCTAACGCTTGTGACATACCCAGGTATTTGTAAGTATCGGTTGCCGAAAGGGACCCAAGTTGGGTGGAATCCGAAAGTTGTATTCTTTCGGAATCCACTATCCCACCCTTCTTCACATGCATGCTCGCACACTTGTCTACGCCAAATTCCATTCTGATAGAATTACTAAAGGTTTCCGTTACCTTTAGTAATTCCATCAGTTGGTGACTGTTTGGGGTAAGTAATTTTAAATCATCCATGTAAAGAAGGTGAGACAAAACTTGGCCATCTTTCCGCAATCGGTACCCTAGACCTGAATTCTCCAGCAAAGCGCTGAGAGGATTCAGGGCCAGACAAAACCATAACGGACTCAGACTATCGCCCTGAAATATACCACGCTCGATCTTTATCGGTCCACCATTACCACACTTCTGTTGGCATCCTGAATAGTACAAGACGGTCTTCCATTGCCCCATGCATGCCCCTAAGAAGGTACATAGAGTTGCATCAATCTTATACAACTCCAGCACCCTCCTAAACCATGAATGAGGCACAGAGTCATAGGCCTTCTTGTAATCTATCCAGCATGTCGCCAGATCCTTGCGATTACGGCGTACCTGTTGGCTAATAACCATATCCATAATTAGGAGCTCTTTAGTGCCACGAGCCCCACTTCTACATCCATTTTGAGAGATTGACATGATGTTGTTGTCCGTTATGTGGCGCGTTATTTTTTGTCTCAAAATAGATGTGAGAAGCTTATAGACCGTTGGTAGGCATGTAATTGGTCTATAATTTTTAGGCTCTATGGCACTAACAGATTTGTATAAGAGATGGGTAGTAGTTAGAAAATCGGGAAGCGATCCTGATTCCAAACATGATTGGAATTGAGCTGCCAACCGCCCGTGTGAACTTCGGAACCATTTTATCCAAAAATTGTGCAGTCCGTCTGGGCCTGCTGATTTCCAGTTCGGTAACAGACAGACTGCATCGGTAACATCACAACCTTTTTTTTTTTTTTTTTTTTTTTTTTTTATTCCGCAGCCCTGGGCCGCGGCCGCACCTACGTCCATTGCCGAGCGCCTCCGGTAGACACTGAGAGAATTCCCAGTGGCGCCCGGCGGACCTTGGCCCCCATTGTGGCCACTGCGTGGTGGTCGGGTGTTACCCCGCATCCTTGGGGTCGGGTTAAATCCCGCGTCGGTGAGTGAAGTCGTGCGTGGAGTGAAGCCCCACATCATACAGCCCTTCTAGCCTGCTTCTGTAAGGACGGTGGGTTGCTAATCCATCGTCCTCAGGCCCCGATCATGGAGGTCGATGGTCCTGGGCGTAGTCACGTCTGCGGCGTCCTCGCCGCACACTTCGGAACTCAGCGGGGAGGGTACGCTCCCTCACCCTACCGGCCGCCTCCTTCACGAGCATTACCTGCTCGCAGAAGGAAACGGCCGCGTTCCACTGGCTCTCGCTAGAGACCATGGCTCGTAGCATGGTCTCCAGCGAGAGCGTATCTACGTCCAGGCCCACAACGAGGTCCCGGCGCTGACTCGCCCATGCTGAGCATTCCACCAACGTGTGGAATGCCGTGTCTTCGCCGGAAGCCTCACAGTGTTGACACGCGGGTGTGACCTCACGATGCATGCGAAACAGATACCCACCGAAGTTTCCGTGCCCAGTGATGATCTGTGTCGCACGATACGTGAGGCCACCGTGCTGCCTCTGCAGCCACTCCTCCATGATCGGTCTCACCGCCGCGATGGTGGTGGTTCCCCACTTTGGTTGCTGAAGTCGCACCTTCCATGTCTCCATGAGATCCTGTCGGAGTTGGGACCGCTGGGCCTCGATTTCTCGAGACGCAGGCCTGTGGTCCCGCTCCAGCGCCTCCTTGTGCCATTGAAACAATGACGCAAGGGCTCTCGCTTCCAGGTCCCATGGAGGGGTCGCGGCTAGGAGACATGCAGCCTCTAGGGAGATCGTGCGGTACCCTCGTATTGTCCTGACGGCCAAGGTCCTCAACGATCTGTGTAAAATGGCAGCGTTGTTGGCCGTCAGTCTCGGCGCCCATACGGGAGCCCCGTACACGGCCATACTCCGCACGATCCCCAGGTACAGTCTCCTGCAGGAAGCGTTGGGTCCCTTTAAGTTGGGCATCAGTCGCGAAAGCGCGGCTGTCGCCCCCGTCACTTTGGGGACCAAACTTCGGAAGTGTGGTCCGAAGTTCCACCGGCTATCGAGTACAAGCCCCAGATACTTCATTGTGGGCTCGATGCCGATGCTAACGCTCCCTAAATTTATGCTGGATCCTGGAGGTGGCCCGCGCCGAGGTCCGTGAAAACACAGAGCCTCGGACTTATTCAGTGCCACGTCCAGTCCCAGCCGGACATCACTACCTATAAAATTTAATGGTTCCATAGTTTGTATCGGTTCACACATACGATTAACATCCCGCATTCAACCATCCTCTGTGTGGCTGACAGGAGCCGACCAGATGTCACTCCAGAATGCAATGGTGGCATCATCATCTGGCCGGCGCCCGTCAATCACACTTGAATTAGATCGCTCCCAATCTCTGTAGACCCATCTCTCATCTCTTTGGAACATGCAGTTTTGGGAATACCGGTCCACTCTTTTTTTATATCTTTTTATACGATTTGCCCACGCATATACTTTCTGCTTCAGGTAGTCAATGCGCTCTGTGACCCGAAAAGCAAATTCTTGGGATCTAATATTAGTCCCCAAGAATGCCCGGTTCACAAAGCGCATCACTCTAGGGCGAGTATTGCCCGACCTGAAGCAAATAAGTTTCCCAATGAGAGCCCTGGTCTCGGCAATACGACGTTCAGTCCTATACTGCCAGGCTGGTGTAACAAATTTCGGTCGAGTTTTATCATTTGATAAAAGCTATTACTATTATTATTTTTTTTTTTTTCTTTTTTTTTTTGCAACTATGCAATAGCTTAACCGCGGCAGTCTCCGAGTGCCACACGTCTTTTTTTAATTTAATTAAAACAATTTTATGTCAAGCAATATTATAAAAATACTGAACTAAGTACATAAATAACCATTCTATTATACCATAGAGATATTTGTGTACCTAATATTGAATGAAGACAAAGTGTCCCAAAGTGCCTGGAAGTAGCCATTGGCTAGTATTAGTGCATTCTATTACGTAGAAATAACAAAATGGCGCTTGCAACAGTGTCGAAATATTAGAAACTCGAAACAATGCTTGGTGAAATACCCTGAAACCTCTAATAGTAGGTTCCCAATAAACCACTATAGTTTGAATAACATAGAATATACCTAATTAATCAAATTAGACATGTATAATTCTTGTAAATGGCTTCTGTGAAATTATAGCGACACGAACATCCCTGACCCTGACATAGTGTATGTAGGTACGGACTAATTATTATGCCTAGGTAATACCACATTCTTCCACTTACCTGTCATTATCCTTACTATTGCTTGACATAAAATTGAAAAATATTTACATGTACTTTTTATGTACCTAAACTGTATAAACGAAATTGATTGTTGATTGATTTATACTAGGAAATAACTGTTATTCGACAAAATTACGTACTTACAATATTAATATTGTTACATTAAAACTTCTCTGCGTCACTTCATTATATTAGTGGGTAGATTTTAGTAGGCGTATAAGTAGAGCAAAATTCAACTTCAAAATTAGGTGCCTAGTTGTGTTTCTTTGTTAAGTTAACCTATACAAGTACCTATAGCACAGAATGGGAAATAGTAAGTAAGTACTTACATACTATGGGTATGATGTCGACCAGCATGCCAAATTTGGTCAAAATCGGTCGAGCCGTTTCGGAGGAGTTGTCACACAAACGATTTACACTTGTCGCCTAAGATTGAGCTCCGCTCAATAAATACTTTTTTTTATTACGGCTCCTTGCAAGTTCACTACGAAACTGATTAAACCTTACCCACCTAAACCTTACTAACAAATTGTGTTGAAATGACTCCCAAGACTCTTCTGTGTATCTAGTAGTATCAACGTTATTGTAAAATATTCTAATCTATCGGTTAACGTAGGAGTTTAAATTCCGAACACGTAGTCTGTCATATGTTCGGAATTTAAAGTTAATTTTCATGAACAGGAAATTATCGAACTAATTTGAAACGATTCGGTGTTGGCTTTCCGTTACCTTAGTCATGATACTTACCGCAGTTCATGAACAGGAAGTGATCAAGAATTTAACGAAAGATTTCTGCAGAATTGTTTTTGTTTTTTTTTAATTCCGCGACCTCTCTAACGTCCGTTGCCGGGCGTCTCTGCTTACAAGCAGAACGTATTTCCAGTGGCGCACGGCCTTCTGCAGAATGGTGCAATAAAGTATGCTGTGTATTTTAATTTGTCATCACAATATTTTTTTTGTAGTGGATTTTGTGAATCAATAATAATGGCATCGCGACGGAGTAACAAGAGTGTCTCATATAGATCGTGATGGAGATCTAGCATCTAAAATAAAAACTAGGTATTAACTAACGAAATGTATTGTATAATACAGCGTTATTTTAAAAGTATCCCAGACTTTTATGGTTCGCCGGGCGCCACTGGAAATACCCTCTGCTAGTAATCAGAGACGCCCGGCAACGGACGTTGGAGCAGCCGCGGACTTGGGCCGCGGAATTAAAAAAAAAAGAAGACTTTTGAGGTACCGTTTCTGAAGGTCATATGTAGCAAGTTTTTGCAAAATTTAGTTTTTGTTTTTCATACAAAGATTAATAAATCGACATTGGCTCGTCTATACACGATATTACTACGCGGCGCAGTACAACTCGGGCCCTCTGAACACGTGGTCCGACTGCTTTGTCCGACAAATCAGACCACGTGAACTTTTTTTTCCTGTTGGTTCGATTAAGCAGTCGGACTATGAAGTCTTACATTTCTTAAGAAAACATGGTCCGACCGACCTACACTCACGGATTATTCTCAGTAGTTCCACTTGGAACTTTTGCAACCTTACAATATACGATTTTTGTCCCATTTGTTCCATGTAATTTTATACTGCTTTTACCGCTGACATTATTTAAATAAAAAAATTTTAATTGTAAATTGTTTTATTTTTATGGTCGTCTGGTACTTTTTCAGAATAATGAGTTCAAACATTCAATCGGTTTTCACTGATTGATGACTCTTATGGTTGTTACGTATTCCTGGTACATTTGAGGTTTGTGTCTTTTATAATGGATAATCATTTTCATCTGTACTCGGTGCACCTATTGACACATTTAAAAAAACTAAACTAAACTTTGAATTTAAAAGAATTTAAAATCTTGAAGGCTCTTATGTTGTTATGTATTCCTGGTACATTTGAGGTTTGTGTCTTTTATAATGGACAATCATTTTCATCTGTACTCGGTGCACCTGTTGACACATTAAACGGAAACGTCGGATTAACCGAACCAACAGGAAAAAAATGTTCACGTGGTCCGATTAGTCGGACGAAGCGGAATTGCGATTCCTTGTAGTACGATTAATCGAACCAACAGGAAAAAAAAGTTCACGTGGTCCGATTAGTCGGACAAAGTAGTCGGACCACGTGTTCAGAGGGAACTCGGGTGATGTGGAGCCCTATCAAAATCCCAAGTCATTTTGACTTTCCAAGACTTTGACACGAATATTGAGTAGATATGGAAAGTCTTACATACTTTTAAAATAACCCTCTATATATACCGTATTGGTAATACTAAAAATTAAGTATACCAGACAAGCCTGCCCTTATTTTCGGTTGCGCGTTTGCTCACTAGAAAAATAACAAAAATAACTAAAAACAAATACTCCGCCGTAACAGTGCGAACACTGCCGTGACCAGGATTCGAACCTGGGTTACTACGGCCACAACGTAGGGTCCTAACCACTAGACGATCACGGCTATCGGAGCGAGTGAAGAAATTCGTGAAAACGACGTTCTTACTTACCGACTTGATTAGATAACTAAACGGTTCAGTGGGTATTATAGCGATAGAGTGGCGTAACGGTGCGTCCACACCATAGTTCAATTTTGTGAAGCAACACAATGCAACACGGTAACATTAGGTACAAATCTGTAACTTTTGTATCTCCTTGTTACTATTTGTTGGTTGTTACTCATCGTGTCCATACCGCCAATAACATAAATAAAAAAATATACTTACATACATTACTGCATTACTCACCCACTCTTTGCCAGTAATATCTTGGTCCCACGTGATAGGGGGCCACCCTTTGACGTAACCGTGCATTATAGAAAGTAATAATCATAATCATAACCGCTCTGTAATTAAAACCAAATTTCCAACAGCCAGGATAGGTGTTACATACCACATAATAGATTCTCTACAGTCTAACAAAATACAACAAAGAATAACTTAAATAACTACAGAAACGAATGTCATATTTACCTAAATTGCAAGGTAACATTCACTAAAACTATCGTAACACAAACACACATACACAGACACCCCCACACATATCACGCCTATATCCCCGAAGGGGTAGGCAGAGGTGCATTACACGCCTACAATTTGCCAGTATTTTTTGTCCCACGTTTTTTTATTTTTTTTTATTTTATTTTCATTTACAAAGTTACAATAAATTTTTAACACTAATATACCTCGCCAAACTTTGAGGTTTGACGGCGAGGCACGCTCATTTACTTTAAAAAAAAAACTACACTTACATACTGCGTTGGTACCTATGAAGTAACTTATTCTAACTACCTACTTTTACTTTTACTCTTAAGAGTACGGTGACTCAATAAATTTATCGTGAGAGAATGATGCTCTTTAATTTCGACTTAATGACGCCTCTGCTACACTTAGGACTACTTCTTAGCACCTTATATTTATTAAATATTTTAGGTACTAAAAATTTCGACATCCTTTCCCCATAGTAATTAGTCACTTTTGGTTGGACAAGTCTTTTCTCCCTTACAGATCTAGTATTATATTTATTGTTTACATCTGTTTTATACTGTTCACTATAATAATGCTCTAAACCTAACAAATATTCAATTTTTTTCTCAACAGGAATAATCTTACATAAAGGGAATAGCTTGTCATAGTCATAACTACAACTGTTTTTTACATTTTTAGAAACTAAGTACTTAATCAATCTAGTTTGCAAATTTTGAATATCCTTTAAATATGTTTTGAATGTTCTTCCATAAACTATCAAACTATAGCTAATTAATGAGTCTGCTAGTGCATAGTACACGATACGAAGCGTATGTTTGTTTATTACATTATTTAGTTGATAAAACTTCCCTAATACAGACCTTAACCTATTACAAATATTTTTTACGTGTGTATTCCAATTAAAATTCCTATCAATAGTTAAACCTAGATATTTAAATGTGCTTACGTACTCCAAGCCAACACAACTACAGTTAGTTTTATTTAAGTGAAGACAATCATAAGAGTGCCCTATTATCTCCAGCTGTTTTTTATGAACATTCTTAGCTCTTAAGTTATATGGTGAGTGTACATGCATGCATTTGGTTTTTGACATATTTAATATGATTCCATTGTCGTGGGCCCATTTTGTTATGCTTTCAAAGTCACTTTGTATGTACATTTGTGCTTCTTGTATGTCCTTTGAACCATACACTAGACACATGTCATCCGCATACATGTACACCCGACAATTTTTTACAACATTGGCCACACTATTGACGTGCATCACGTATCCCACCGGACCAAACACAGAGCCAGTCGGCACCCAGAGATCTACGTTCATTAGTTCTTCAGACACTCCTGCAACCTTAGTGAGTATTTTCCTATTGGATAGGTAGCTCCTAAACCATTCGTTCGTAGGACCTCGTATACCGCATTCGTCCATCGCCTGCAGCAGGGTCACGTGATCCAGGGTGTCGAATGCCCTTTTATAATCTATATACAGTGTAATTACTTGCTTACCACCGTCTAGGGCTTCATTAATATAGTCGGCAAAACTAGTTAAGGCTGAAACGGTACTACGCCCGGTACGGAACCCGTGTTGCACGTCTGACAAAACCTTGTTACGCTCCAAGAATTGATTGACTTGTTTAATTAATAATTTCTCAATAATTATATCAATAACTGACAGTATAGCTATAGGTCTATAATGAACATAGTCATAATGACTCCCAGATTTATAAATGGGGCGTATAATTGAAATTTTGAGCTGGTCAGGATACACACCTTTATGTAGACACATGTTCATGAATTTTGCTAAAACAGGACTAATTTGCTTCCGAACGTACTTAATATCTTTGACCCTGATACCATCCAGGCCTGGTGCTTTTTCGCCTGACATGTTTTTAATAATTTGTTCAACATCAGACGAACAAACTGCTTTGAACCTAAAACTCACATCGCTAGGTGTCACATAGGTATTCCTATTCCAAAACTGAGTACAACAATTATGTTTTATATCTTTTATTTCTTCCGTAAAAGTTTTTGTAAATTTTGAACAGATTTGATCAATATTGTCCGTCTTACCCAAATACTTTAAAATTACATCGTCTACATTATCTTTTTTCTTCCCCAACCAGTTATTAATTTTTTCCCATATTTTTCTATAATCCCCATTACATTTAGCTACTTCTAACCGTCTGTACTCATTTTTAGCTCGGTTCACTAATTTATTTACTTTATTTCTATATTTTGTGTACTCTAACCGTTTATTCATGTTCTTAGACTCAAGTTTCCACACTTTAAATAAATTATCTCGTCGTATTAATATATTATACATATTCTTATCTATCCACGGTTGCCTAGTCCTTTTATTGTTATTTGTGGTTATTAAAATTTTACTATCTTTATAAATACTGTCGAACATTTCATTTAATGATTGTAACAAATAGTACGGACAGTCTATATGTAGTAGTTGTGTCCAGTCACACGCATCAAGTTTCTGTATAACAATATTTTCGCTAATTACCTCCCGTAGGCCGTTGTTCTGCTGAGTAGAAGTGTTGTTGTTTGCGTTTAAGTCTATCGCTATACCTACAGCGTAGTGATCCGAGAGACGCTTCTCGACAATGTATGACGACATGCCACACTCGCTCCGTCCCGCTCGCACCCATACGTGGTCCAAGCACGACGTCACAAGTCACGTAATAGGGGGCAAGCCTATTGCCGTCGCCGGGCACATTTATAATGGGTTACGTCCAAAATGAATTTAATAAAATAACGTAACATACAAGGTAACATTATTACATTATTTGAATAAAAATGAATTGCAAATTTTATTGCTAAAAGAAAAATATTTGAACGAACTCTGAAAGGTTTAAAAGATTAATTAAAGTACGTAGTTTGCCGGGACAGCTGGTTAACAATAAATAACTTTTGATCTCGAATGTTGCTGAGAACTTAGAAACGTTGATCTACAAAAAGTAACTGCGGTGTGGATGTACCGTTAGAGATTCGATTCAGTTGTTTAACAAACTGGCTCGGACTGCAGGGATTCTATAAAGTGGTATGTAACATCGGTCCTGGCTGCCGTACTGTGGTTTGATTTACAGAGTGGAAATGGATTTTTTATAGTACTCGGTTATGGCAAAAGGTTTGCCCCCTTATTAAGTGGGACCAAGAAAATTACTGGTCAATTGTGGGTGTGTAATGCACGTCAGCCTATACCTTCGGGGATATAGGCGTGATGTATATCTCTTTCTGTCTGTTTACTAAATTTAGAAGATAAATAAAAAAACCGGCCAAGTGCGAGTCGGACTCGCCCCTTTGTGCGCGAGTCCGACTCGCACTTGGCCGGTTTTTTTCCGTATCAAAAAGTACCAAAAAATCATGTTTGCAATATGGGAGCCCCCTTAAATGTTTATTATATTCTGTTCTTTAGTATTTGTTGTTATAGAGGCAACAGAAATACATCATCTGTGAAAATTTTAACTTTCTAACTATCACGGTTCATGAGATACAACGCAAGACAGACGGACGGACGGACAGCGAAGGCTCAGTAATAGGGTACCCTAAAAAGTACTGTTGGAATTCTCAGCATCAATCTCACCAAAATCTTAAAAGCCTAAATCAATTTCACCTGCAAGTGTAATTCCTACATTCTGATCAACAGACAAGCTCCGTCTGTACTAGGATTAGCTACGAACCGCTAAACCTTCAAACAAACAACAAAAAACCTAAACTCCCTAATTGACTGTCCATAGCGGTAGCATTATTCCCTATTCTGTGGCGGTGGTTACTTTAATTTTATGTCACGTTTTGTACATTGTTCCCCGGGAACAGTTTTTAAACGATTTGTTTTGTTATCCTTTAACTTAGTTTCATTTGTGCATATACTTGTTTGAGTATTTATGGCCGTGGCCTCAGGGAAGCACTTTCACAAACACGACGCAAGTAAACTTAACTACAGTTGACGTACGAAACTAAGCGAGATGATTCAACAACACTTGTGCACAAACAGTTACTATGAAAACTCGAACTTCAGTCACCTACTCAAATATCTTTTGTTGGTTCGAGTAGTTGTCACTTATTTTTTTTATTTATTTATTAATGTACACACAAGAAGGAAGAGCGAGATAAGAACAGTAGGATAGAGTTATAGTACAAAGGCACCACTTATTTCTAAGAAATCTCTTCCAGTCGGTTGATGGGCTTACTTTAAAATACAATACATACATACGTACTGCGAATGCGCGTACATATAGCTACATACATAACACTTATATACCATACATTAATCCATATAGGTACACATATAAAATATATACTTAATCTACATATTAATACGGATATATATACGGATAGTCAAGACAGAGAGGAGAGATAGTGCTCTTTCACTTTCCACTTACAGGTGAAGATGATGATCTTCATTGTCGATGCATTATTGAAACCCCTGGTGTTACTTTCTATGCTGTTTATTTTCTCCTCGATATTGTGAGCTGGTGTAATCAGTTTTTGAACCATCTTTGAAGGACCAAATCCAGCTCCTTCACTTGTTTTACTTTCTCTGTTCAAAGGAAACCAGAGACCAGAAATATTTGCCCAAGGCAACCTTGAAAATGGAGTGATTCTGTTCTTAAACTCGTCTTTCATCAAACAGCTATCTACGTACTGCTTCAATTGTTCCCATATCCATTATAATATTTCCAAACACACGTAAGACAAAGACACCACATCGCAGCGACAAAAAGTGGTAATAATGTGAATATTGTCAACACAACACGCAAAATGTGGTCAGTGTAATTCAAACTATACGTTTTCATACAAAATAGTACCCGATCATCTGGTTGCATTATTCTGTGGGTGTTGAAGAGTTTTCGTACGTGTGCGTGGAGCCTTTAGATTTGTATGTGTAAACGAGACATAAGAATGCTTCTAAAACGTCGGCTCCTTATAAATAATAAATCAAATTAATGATATCATTAAAGTTCATACCCAGATAGGCATTTGTCATTTGCACTCGGGATGCTATTATTTCGGTGAAGCAGTGTTTAATTGGTGGAATATTCTCTGAATCATTTCAGATAAAGCTCTTAGAATGATGTAAAGACAAATTGGTACTGGCATTTTAAAATGTATAAGTGGTCTTGGATAATAAAGTTCAATCAGGTTGAAGTGACCTCAAGTGACGAACCTGACGAATAACAGTTGCTCCTCCTCTACTCGAGAGATTACGGAGAGAGGTGGTTTATTACGGTTATATTTACACAAAACGGTTATGTTTACAATGTGGTCCATGTTGATTCCAGTTGAAAAGTATGATATATTATATCAACTTAGATTATGAAACGCGAAAGTGTAAGAGTCGGTTACTGCTTTCAAAATAGACAAAATAGACAGTTTTTTGCCGTTTCCTAACCAAGTTGGGTTCGGCTTTCTAGTCTAACTGCGATGCGGCTGAACTTCACAATCCATAGGCGATATCGAAGTTCTGTAGATAAATCATTCGGATTTTTAGGGTTCGAACCACTTAGCCGTAACGACTGCCATAGATGTTCGTACGGCAACCGTGACCGATAAGTAGGTACTGTCCAAGGTAAGGCAAATATGGTCATCCTTCCTAGGACAAACCTGGCTATATAGCGTTTGCCTTAACCTTTGCAATGTGTTATTAACCTAAGCAGTCACCACCAAGCCCCTGTGGGCGTTTGTTAGTATTTAATGAATATGTACAAAGCGATGTAATTACACTTTGGTGCAGACACAAAGCAACTCCTTAAGTAATCTGACAAGACCTAATCTTAGCGAGTCTTACAAAGTAATTAAGACAGAAAACGTGGGGAGTAAAGCCAGACACAACTGACTAGGTAACCGACAGTAGGTACGTTGCAAATCTTTCATTTTCTTTCACTTTCATTAATAACAGTGTGAACCATTAATTCCTGTACACAAATTATATAGTAAAACCTTCCTCGAGAACCATTCTATCAATTAGCGAAATCAGCATGAAAATCGGTGCGGTAGTTTTTGAGTGCAGACAGACAGATGAAGCGGAGGATTTTGTTTAATAATATGTTGTATAATAGTGCTTGCATAGTTGTCTCACCAAGGTCTTAGAGGCTCAAGTCAATCTTACCTGTTGGTGGTGATCACCGGCTCTCTAGCAAACATAAAAATACTCGAATAGTGGGAAATGGTTTGTTGGTTCCACCCTATTATACCCATTTTAGTGGAGATCAGTGGGTAAATATATATAGATACCTACGTGTATGTATGTAGACTATATAAAACCCTCAATTTAACCTCATTTCATCGCACGTTATTATAAAACGTATCATATATTTTAAGGCAGGAACTGTATCGGATATAAGCTTCCACATCGAAGAATTCACATTATAATCATTTCGCTGTTGCCCTTTCTAACCAGACCTAGCAGTCTGATAAGATTCATTTGCAACAGGGCTCTTTTTTATTTAGTAGCTTGCAGACATTTCTGATGGCACGTAGAATTTCTATATTATACTTATATTTGTACATGTACACTGTGAAACGATAATAATAGGTATGGGATACGACCCGAACCATAGAATTCGGTAATAATAAAGGCGTCTATAACTTCATAATATTATAAAATTTGGTACGAAACGATGATACGGATAGTTAAGGTGATCCTGAACAGGCAAGTCTTGCTTACTGGATACACTATTAAAGCAATAAATACACGATTACAAACGCGGTTTTAAACGTTGTATTAAAAGGAACGGTTTTCTGGCTACACGGTTTAAAACCACACACACATACATGGGGCACACTAAAAGTTTTACACTTCTAGCTAATCGGAACTATTTGAATTTCGAATGTTAATATTTTTTTAAACGTTGCAACCTTCTTAGTAATAAAAAATACAATTGGCGGGAAATCATTTGTCAATTGTATTTTATCACACATCAAAGTTCTACGTATGCAACGAAAATGGAAAAGATTTTAGAGCGATGATTTTTTATGATTTTAAAAGCTCTCTCTCCGCAAGACTGTGCCGCTCGTCTTCAAAATGCTTTTGGGAGAGAAGCACCTTGTTTGAGCACCGTGAGGCGAAGGTTTGCTGAATTTGAGAGAGGTCAAGTTTCTTTACATGACGAATTTCGTGAAGGGCGGCCTTCAACGGCCGTCAACGAAAATAATGTGGCTACTGTTAAGCGGTTAATTAAAGAAAACCCGCGGATTACCTACGAGACAATTCGAGGACTATTGGGGATTGGTATGAGTCAAATCCAGAAAATTTTACACGGAGAATTGAAAGTTAGGAAACTTTGTTGTCGTTGGATCCCTCATCAACTGACAGCGGAGCAGAAGCGGGCTCGCGTGGAATGGTGCTCACAGATGCTACTGAAGTACGACCACGGACATTCTAATGCTGTTTATGACATTGTCACAGGATACGAAGGTGGATTTATTGTTTTGAACCCAAAAAAACAGCAATCTTGTGAAAGGGTGTTTGAAAATGAGAACAAGCCAACAAAAGTGAGGCAGGCGAGAAACGTTGGTAAAAAAATGATCGCGTTTTTTTTCTCACCTACGGGTCCCATCTGTACAATTCCATTTGAAGATCAAAAGAGTGTTAATTCCGAGTGGTATTCTACCATTTGTTTACCCAGGGTGTTAGAAAAAGTTCGCGAAAGACGACCCAAAAGCCGCGTTCTCCTACATCATGACAATGCTTCTTCACACACGGCCAACAAAACAAAGTCATTTTTAGCTTCCGAAAAAGTACAACATCATCATCATCATCCTGTGCATAGCCCCGACCTAGCACCCTGTGATTTCTGTATTTTCCCCAAAATCAAAGATTTGATGAGAGGTTTCACTTTAACCAACTCCGAAGAGGCAGTGATAGCGTTCAATCAGCACGTAGAAAACATGCCTTCAGATCTATGGTCCTCCTGTTTTAAAAAATGGTTCGATCGCATAAAAAAATTTTTTAAATGTAGAGGAGAGTATTTTGAAAAGCAATAAACATAATATTTTGGTTTTAAACATGTTGTTTTTTTAAGTTACGCTAAACTTATAGTGTGACCTACGTATCACGACTATATCCCCGAAGGTATCCCGTTGGTAGAGGCGCATTACACACCTACAATTTGCCAGTATTTACAGTCCCACGTAGTAGGGGCAAGCCTATTGCCGTCATGGGGCACTCTAGACAGTGGGTTATATCCAAAATGACTGAATTAATTTAATAAAATAAACAGCTATATTATAATTTGAAAACTAAATTGAAACCCGTTGCCTTGCGATAAAATTTTGATTAGCAACAGGCAACAAAATCTTACGTACTAGCCGCTGTGGCACAGCCAATTGAAGTCCTGGACGTCTCGGGTTTAAAACCAACAGTGTTCAATAGAACATCGTTGGTTTTAAACAGCCGTTTAAAACCGCGTTAACCTATGTGTAAATCGACCTTGAGGGTAACGGATAAGTAAAGCTCCAGTTTCGAAACAGTTCAGTATTAGTGTTATTTCATACATTTTCTATAAACGCATACCCACATCAGTGTCAGTGACGATTCGGTCATCCATCACGACCATCATTGACACTGATTTGGGGATGCCGGATGCGTTTATATAAAAAGTTTGAAAGAATATTTTTCACTGAGACTGAACTGCGCCGGTACTATGTCGGAGCTGAGGCATACTCAATACTCAATACATTTATTGCTTCCAAAATGTGGCACAGATGTTAAAATACCAACTTTACCAGTTGCAATTATGGACCCGGTCGGGCACAGCACAATGTTTGTCTGGAGGAATTTTACTTGCTGCATTGTTTTATGTTATTGATTTATTTCACATAATTATATTTCATTTTGGTTTTCTGTAGGATAGGATATTATTATTTATTATGATTATATTACGCCTAGGGTTACACCTGAGCTGGCCGGGAAGCAGGTGTACTGGTGGTCGTCGGAGATTGCACAGCTGCGTGCAGCATGCGTCTCCGCCCGCCGCCAGTACACCAGGTTTCGCCGGAGGCATCGTCGACCAGACGACGCGGCAGCCCGGGAGGCGGAGCTATATGCGTCCTACAGAGAGGCTAAGGGCGGCCTCCAGGAAGCGATCACGCGGGCTAAGACGGCAGCCCGCGAGGAGCTCCTGGAGACCCTGGAGCGGAACCCATGGGGGCGCCCGTACCTACAGATCAGAGGTAAACCTCTCTGTTTCCGACGATCGCGGAGGAGCACATCCCTCCGCACATGGCTCCTCTCAGCCGCCCAATACGGATAGCAGCAGCGAAGACGACGTTTCCGAAGACAGACAGGGTGAGTTAGGAGCGGTGGTACTTCGACTCAGTCGCCGGAAAACCACCGCCTCTGGACCCGACGACATTCCGGGGCGTGTATGGGTCCTGGCCCTCTAGGAACTCGGGCCTCGACTGAGGGGGCTCTTCAGCGCATGCCTCGAAAGGGGCCAGTTTCCCAAGGTGTGGAGGACGGGGAAACTGGTCCTGATCCGAAAAGCGGTGCGGCCGGTGGACTCACCGTCCGGTTACCACCCGATCGTGCTGCTCGACGAGGTGTGTAAGCTCTTTGAGCGAATTATCGCGAAACGCCTCGTCGAGCATCTCACGCGTGTGGGCCCAGACCTTGCGGACAACCAGTACGGTTTCCGTCGGGGACGCTTCACCGTGAGCGCGATCATGCGCGTGAAGACTCTGGCGGAGGAAGCAGTCTCGCGGGGCGAGGTGGTGTTGGTGGTGTCTCTTGACATCACCAACGCCTTTAACACCTTATCCTGGAGTTGCGTTAGGAAGGTACTGGTATACCACGAAGTGCCTCTCTACCTCCGTCGTATTGTCGGGGCATATTTATCCGAGAGGGCTAAAACTTACCCTAGCTGGCTTGGGCTAGCTCGGCGAGATGTGTCGTGCGGTGTTCCTCAGGGGTAGGTCCTAGGACCTCTCCTGTGGAACATCGGATACCACTGGGTATTGCGGGGTGCGTTGCATGAGGGCGTCAGCGTAACTTGTTACGCCGACGATACCCTCGTCACGGCGCGGGGAGCAACGCAACAGGAGGCAACACTCAAGGTCACGACTGGGCTTGCTTAAGTCGTGGGTCGGATACGGCAGCTGGGACTGGACGTGGCACTGAATAAATCCGAGGCTCTGTGTTTTCACGGACCTCGGCGCGGGCCACCACCAGGATCCAGCATAAATGTAGGTAGCGTTAGCATCGGCATCGAACCCACAATGAAGTATCTGGGGCTCGTACTCGATAGCCGGTGGAACTTCGGACCACACTTCCAAAGTTCGGTCTCCAAAGGGACGGGGGCGACAGCCGCGCTTTCGCGACTGATGCCCAACTTAAAGGGACCCAACGCTTCCTGCAGGAGACTGTACCTGGGGATCGTGCGGAGTATGGCAGTGTACGGGGCGCCCATGTGGGTGCCGAGACTGACGGCCAACAACGCTGCTGTTTTACATAGATCGTTGAGGACCTTGGCCGTCAGAACAATAAGAGGGTACCGCACGATCTCCCTAGAGGCTGCATGTCTCCTAGCCGCGACCCCTCCATGGGACCTGGAAGCGAGAGCCCTTGCGTCATTGTTTCAATGGCACAAGGAGGCGCTGGAGTGGAACCAAAGGCCTGCGTCTCGAGAAATCGAGGCCCAGCGGTCCCAACTCCGCCAGGATCTCATGGAGACATGGAAGGTACGACTTGAGTAACCAAAGTGGGGAACCACCACCATCGCGGCGGTGAAACCGATCATGGAGGAGTGGCTGCAGAAGCAGCACGGTGGCCTCACGTATCGTGCGACACAGATCATCACCGGGCACGGAAACTTCGGTGAGTATCTGTTTCGCATGCATCGTGAGGTCACACCCGCGTGTCAACACTGCGAGGCTTCCGGCGAAGACACGGCATTCCACACGTTGGTGGGCCTTCACTCACCGACGCGGGATAAAACCCGACCCGAAAGATGCGGGGTAACACCCGACCACCACGCAGCGGTCACACAGGTGGCTAAGGTCCGCCGGGCGCCACTGGGAATTCTTCCGGTGCTCGGCAATGGACGTAGGTTCGGCCGCGGCCCAAGGCTCCGGATTAAAAAAAATATGGATTATATTACGTTTTTATTTAATTATTATGAAATGTATAGATACTCGTAGCAATTTTGGTGCATTTATGAAAAATTATAAACTGATTTTTGGATGTCACAAATTACAAGTCAAACATACCTAAATGTCCTGGTAATTAAAACTATACAGAAGCCATATCAATTATGTCACACCTAATTAATTCCTAATGCATCACTGAGGCTTCACTGATATGTGCTGTGTTGTGCATGGTATCATTATGATAACTTCTTTTAGTCCACTTATGAGGAGAAAGTCTCTGATTCAATAATATTGAAACTAGAGAATAGAAATTATTGGGCAATAGGATATGGTCTAATTTTCAACCGACTTCCAAAAAAGGAATAGGTTCTCTATTCAACTGTATGTTTTTTTATGTTTATTACCTTATATCTTTGGACTGAGTGAATCAATTATGATTTTTTTTAAATTAAAGCTTTTACTTCCCAAGTGGTCCAACAATTTATGTGCACAACCCCTATCAATTTCAACAAACTGGAAGAAATTGCTCTTTAGCAATAAGGCCGCCTGTTGTACATTCTATTTTAAAAATATGTGTAAATATTTGTTTCTCTTTTCTTTTTTGTGTGTTCAATAAAGAGTCTTCTTCTTCTTTCTTTAAAAACGTGGCTCCATCGATATTTATCGATGATTTCGCCAATGTCAAGGTAATGCTCCATAGCATAGCATAGCCCGCGGCTCCATCTGCAAGTAGTAGTTTTCTCGTTCAAAATTCCAACGTGAGCACATTGCCAGTACAAATTAGTTTATAGTTCCGCACAGAAGAACTAGAATTTCCTAACTAGCTCCAGGTGCAGGACAAGAAACGTTGTTCGGTATGAGAGAGTCTGGAAACCCGATTTTTGCGGAGCGCCAGAGGTAACCTAAAAAGCCACCAGACACGCGCTCAGCAAAAATCAAACTTCCAATAAAGAGTATTTGATTTGATTTGATTTGAATTATTTGGGTAATTTCAAGTCGGTTGTTGTGTTAATTTTTGACATGTAGGTATTTCACAGTTTCGTTTCTCCACCACCAAAACCAAGCCCACTTTACCGATCAACGGACAAGACTCTGGCAAATATGAAAATTCCCTATAAGCGGCAATAGGTTACCTACAATGTGCGACCAAACGCGGGACGTAACAAACACCTATGTTACGAGTACCTCTTTGTAGATGAAGACGTGATTATTTGTCTAATTCTACCCTTTCAGATTGTATGAATGTGTTAATAGCGCGATCTAGATATTAATGAATATGGTATGAAGCAAAAATTCGATGTTGTAGGTATTGGTCATCGTAGCTCTGTGGTCAGAGCATTCCCCCTGTAAAGGAAAGGCCGTGGGTTCGAGTCCTGCCGATGACATCAGTTTTTTGTGATCTATTTATAATTTCTTTCTTAATAGTTTAAAGCAAACTCATTGCTTTGAAACACAAAAGTGTATGAATGTATTGCAAGTTTATTTAGCTAGATTATTATACAAACATCGAAAACTAGGTTCTTATTTCGTTCCCTGCAAACAAGATAAATGTGTCGCCAGAGGAACACGCGATACGAGTGACTCGACTCGGTAAAAATTTTCAGTTTAAAACTACCTTTCTTGTTAATATACAAAACAATAGAAAATAAGCTAAGGTCTTCTACCGTTCACACTTCTGTCTCCGAAGTGCAGTTTGAAACTCTCCATTCCATATCCAAAACGCTATTTTATTAAATAATGGCTTGCTTACTGTTAGAAACTACTTTAGTACGTGACCTCCACTTGAAGGATCATTTGGACAATTCACTATACCGTAGAGTCAGTAAAAAAGTCAAAGTCTTTGATAAACTGTATATAAAATATTTACAACTTTAAGGAATCTCAACCGTGTAGTATCTACGTGAAGGTTGCTAGGAGATCTTGAGGTAATTTAAGTATTTTTTTCATCATCATCTACTAGGCTTTTTCCCAAGATAATGGGGGTCAGTCCTTTATCGAACTAGTTGGGGGTCAATCCGTTAGTTCAGAGCTCCACAACCAATGGGTTATCCGACCATTCTGATTTTACTATAACATATATAGCATAGTCCGCGGCTCCATCTGCATGTAGTAGTTTTCTCGTTCAAAATTCCAACGTGAGCATATTGCCAGTACAAAATTGTTTAAGAAATGTCTTTCTACTTATGTGCTAATTTTCATACATATATATTCATAGGTGATTGAGTTAGTTAAACATTCAAACTGTTTTTGAAAAACTTTTTGAGCACCTAATTCCGTTGCCGACTGTATTTTAGAACAGTCTCCCATGTCTCCCTAATGGAACATCAGATTGTGCGAAGCCTTGTTTGTGTCTAAAGAAAATTAAATCACTAGAAGTGGAACTACATTGTACCGTAGAGGATGATATTAGAATTTAAAGACAATGAATTGAGCTTTTTGGTTTAAAGGAACAAAAACGTATCTAATAGATTGATACCCTACAGATAAGTTTATGTATTTGACGTATTTCGTTTTCGTTCGAGAATTCTTTTCTATTTGATAGTAAGAGTTAAGGCTGAAATGGATCCATTTAAATATCTATTCGGTGATAAACAAGATATACTTTATCTGTGTCGAATTATTTACATAAATATCAAGTCTTTTCTTCTGCTTTGCATTTGTACAGATTTCATAACAATGTTTACGTGTTTTACGCAGCTTCTCTTATACTAGTACATTTAGAACATAAACCTAGAATAAGATATAAATCAGAAGCCACAACTGACTGGAAATATTAGCTATTAAACCAGTTGAAGAAGTTTCACAGAACATAAACGACAATATCTGTAGCAGGGATAAATCACAGACATCGCCTTCGTGGACATGATACGTCAACATTCATTTTACGTTCACAATAAAACGACTATAAGTGTTTTATACACTTTATTGCTTCACGGATATTATTCTCCATAAAATCTCGAACAACCACGTTTATAACGACGAAACGGAGCCCCGGAGCGGGACACTAGTAGACTATACGAGGCACTGAGAGACAGGAATCACAGATCGACAGAGCTTAGAAGATAGACGGACATCAATACAAGAAACTAGAAGGAGGCGGACGGGGAGAGGGAGCGGGGCGCGCGAGGCGAGGGTGAAATGCTCCTAAAGCTGCTTCGTTCGTAGAAGATGGCCTTTCTTCCCGCACTCGAAGCTGCGGCAATCGCCATGCAGCACACGCCGAAGTCAACGCATGACGATTCAACACCCAATAAGCGACAGCATTGAGAGCTGAGTGAGCATATCCTAATAGTAACGTGTAATGAGCTATTAGAAGCGGCACATGGAAACCTAGAGCACTGTATATTACTATAGCAGCATGTGGACACCAGCATATAGCGAAAACAGCCGCTATGCCCATCAGGACGTTGCCAAGACGACGTCTCGAACGCAACGTTGAAGTCTGAGGTTGAGGACCGAGGAGACTCGGTTGAAGTTTCTTCTTATTTCTAGCATCGCCAATGTCAACTGCGTCTCGACGTTCACGGGCACCTACTCCGGCGACGATGATCACGTGAGTTGGTCTTCTCATGAGTGGGACTGGTAGAGGTAATTCACCGTGCGCTGCTCGTGCGGTGAGTGACAATGCAGTGAGTTTCACTCGTACCGCCCAGTGGCATCTTGCTACGGCAATGACTGGGAAGCAGTAGGTGACTAGTGCGTGAACTGCTGCCAATGGTGGATAGGAGACGCATGTCGTTGCGAAGATAGCTGCTCCTGTCAAAGAAAATAATCGTTTTATGTCTTGCTAGTCGTGTTCGAGTTAGGTTAGGTTAGGTGGGGTTAAGAGCATTCGAGAATTTCATCGTAGTCCTGCTTTTGCAATCTTTATCGAGATTTTATTTAGCCTATAGTTTTTCTGAATAAATGGATTATTTAACATCGATTCGGTCGCACTAGTCTGTAGTTCCTGAGACTATCGCGTTCGGCCAAACTGCAACTTTTCAGATCTAATACATGATTAGTAAGTGTTGATGAATTTCAACGAAATAAAAACATATATAAGTACATATTTTAACTGTATACGGACAAGGTTTATCCTGAAGGTATCTCCTTAACTGTTTTAATTCCTTTAAAAGTTCGTTCCACTTCACCTTTT
Organism: Nudaria mundana; assembly: GCA_963556515.1. Taxonomy (NCBI): domain Eukaryota; kingdom Metazoa; phylum Arthropoda; class Insecta; order Lepidoptera; family Erebidae; genus Nudaria; species Nudaria mundana. The sequence continues at coordinate 23,735,340 of OY748287.1, forward strand.
GAACATTCACTTTGTTCTCGAAAACTAATTAAGAACTTGGACACGCCTAATCGGCGGAATTAAGATAAGCAAGGAAAGTTTATACAGTATAAATTACAAAATGTTTTGGCGAAATAGTGTCTTAGCCAATATAAGACGGGGTATTTATATGAGAGGGACATTTACACGGGCTCCCAGAATGCTGGATACATTACTAAATTGAACGGCAATGCTAATTCTCTGACCCAATTAACCATGCTGGCCATGTAAAGCATGCTTTGCTATCTTTATGTTGTGAACCCCAAACATCTCAACTGTCCTCCTCAAAACTAAACCCCGGCTGGTTCATTGGACAGTGTATTCTTAAACTCAAAAGAACTGCTAACACACAATATTATTTGAGGCAACATCAAGAAAACTACATTATCATAATTTTAGTTCTGGTCAAATCTAAATTTATATTAGAACCTGGTATCCTAGTATCTGGAAGAGGGGTAAACTCACCGAGTAGTAAAGAAGTAATCCAAACGGCAACAACAGCCAAATGCGAACGCGCGCAGATGGACGTACCGCCATGACGGACGGCTCCGCAGCGGTCTGCCGCAATCGCTACCAATGATAGAGTACTCGCTGCCACTGGAAATGACTATTAACAAAAATAAAAAGTTAATCACACATCAAAAATTTAATTACACACCCATACATTGCGGGTAATTTTCTTGTTTCGAGGTAATAAAGGGCACTATAGAAAATCTATAAACACTCTGTACCTAATTCAAACCAATATTCCATCACCCAGGCGAGATGTTACTTAAAACTAAATAGAAACCTGTCAGGAGGCAACTTTTATGTTCGCTACAGTCCCGTCTGTTGATCCGCAGGTGCACCACTTGATATTTCCTTGGCTTGACTTAAGAGACCTAAAGTCTTGGTGTGACCGTTCTAGATTTCTATTGGATTTTGAAATTGGTGGTGTAGTGACACCACCAATTTCAAAATCCAATAGTTTCAGCTACTTAGTTAATAAATAAGTTAATAAACCACACACAGTGTCACATCTTTCTGCAGAGAGACAGAAGAGGTTTATATACCTATAACTAGCTGTCCCGGCGAACTTCGTAACGCATTTTTTTTCATAAGAACTGTCGTGACCAAGGGAAATAGGGTCTATTAAAAAATAGGGGTTGATCGTAGAGGGTTGAAAATTCAGGGTTGTATGTACGAGTATTTTCTAATGCTGTATCATAAAATCTAAAAAAAAAAAAACTTAACATTTAGGGGGATGAAAAATAGATGTTGTCCGATTCTCAGACCTACCCAATATGCACACAAAATTTCATGAGAATCGGTCAAGCCGTTTCGGAGGAGTATGGCAACGAAAACTGTGACACGAGAATTTTATATATTAGAAGACTAGCTGACCCGGCAAACGTTGTTTTGCTTTAGGGGTGGACTACCCTTAACATTTAGGGGGATGAAAAATAGATGTTGTCCGATTCTCAGACCTACCCAATATGCACACAAAATTTCATGAGAATCGGTCAAGCCGTTTCGGAGTAGTATGGCAACGAAAACTGTGACACGAGAATTTTATATATTAGATTTGTCAATCAATTGACTGAGGTAATCACGTTAGCATTATAATCTAGAACCTTCCTCATATATTTACCAACATAAAAAGTATTTATTGCTGTATTGTCGATGGAAAGCCGTGGCCACATCTAGTGACCACTCTCATAGCGCACAACTTTATTGAGAGAGGTTCTTAAGTTGACGGCTTAGTAATGTGCCTCTTTACGCTTCGTTTGAAGAACCCCTGGGTTGTAATAGGAAGGAAACACGTGCGTTTCTAATACTGCACGTTTTCTATTATGGACTTACCTCGATATAAAAAGTGACATGGCATGGGAGTTCATCTATCCTCGCTGCCCTGGAAGCAGCTAGTGGAGCGCTAGCTGCACAGACGAGGAAGTCAGCCGCGCATGCACTAAGCATCTGAGGTGTTCTCAATCGTGACGCACCTCCTGATGCTAGCGCGGCCATTAAGCTCACATTACCTGTAATAACATTAGAAATATGACTTTCTGGAATAAATTGGCCCCTGAGGTATCATATCGACTACCTGGTACCTACTAGGTGTGCTAGGTAGCAAGCAGCCGAGTGATTAATAATGATGATTGGTTGAGAGTTTCCATCTTCTCGTTAAAAATCAAAAAGTTAGTAGACAATTTGGAACAAATTATTTATATTGTGACAAGGAAATTATTTATGGAAATTAACAGGGTAACATGCTCTTAAGCAACAACGAAAAAGGATTTATGAACGTACCCTACAATTAGCATTACTGGCTGGTAAGGGTAATATTCTTAGAGCACTTAATAAGGTAAAAAACGATTGCTCTTTGTTTCTAAAAAGTTGAAATTGGAAGCACTTTCTCCCAAGAAAAGCGTCTCAGAAACATTAGTTCTTTCTGCTAGCTGGAAGGAGACTTGTAGTCAACAGAATATTTTACTGTTTAACGAATCTATATATATAATACGCCAGTGAAGCCGCTTCTCCTACTAAACTAAGAGTCGCACAGTCAAGTGTGGCACACCGTTGGAAAGGTCGTGGTCTCAAGTGGTGCGATAAGATTAGAAATTTGACAAAAAGTAAAAAAAAAAATATTACTTGCGCAGTTTGTGCTAAGGGTTGCTAGTATGTCATAATACTCGTATGTTACGTACTGAATGACTGCCTGGAAATTCTTAGCAATAAGTAAGTTTATCCGAAAGTTGATATTCCTTACCAATAATCCCGACCACAGACACAATTATGTACAGAGAGACGAGCGCGGCGATAGCATTTGCACCTTCCTCATCTGGTGCCCCAGCATCACTGCCTAGTTCACTGATGTTACTGAACATCACGCTGCATCTTCCATCTCTGAAACAAGAGGGAAGTTTCTCAGACTAAAAGAATAACAATAATAAACAATAACAATAATATTCTTCTTCTAGTCTGAGGGAAGTTTATATTTTCAACCGACTTCCAAAAGGAGGTTCTCAATTCGACCGTAGGTTTTTTCTAAATATTTTATCTCTATTATACCTCATATCTTTGAACTGGGTGTACCGATTCCCAACCTGCCTAATTCCCAAGTGGTCCCATTTGAATTTGGTCCCATTTCGGTATTTGAAGTCAGTTTTTGTGATTATATATTAAACTTATAATAGTCCGAGACGCCCAGGACTTTAATTGGCTGTGCCATAGCGGCTGGCACATAAGATTTTGTTGCCTTTCATCAACATTTCATCGCAAAGCAATGGGTTTAAATTTTTTTTCAAAATTCAAAATAGCTGCTACTTTTTATTAAATTCATTCTGCCATTTTGGACATAACCCATTATAAATGTGCCCGGTGACGGCAATAGGCTTGCCCCCTATTACGAAATACTGGCAAATTGTGGGTGTGAAATGCACCTCTGCCTTCCCCTTCGGGATATAGGCGTGATATGTGTGTGTGTATATTAAACTTATATATTACGTTAGGGGCTCATAAGGCCGCCGGGTGCCGATGGAAATTCTCTGGGTGCTTACTAGAGGCGCTCGGCAGCGAATTTAAAAAAAAGGGGGCTCATAGGGGTCCATCTAATTTTTTAAGGCATTGAGGTGTCTCAATATTTTAGTAACATTTGCTGTATAACTATTTATTGTTCAATAAAATAGATACAATAAAAATGACTCGACTTTTAAAATCAGCATTGAATGCGTTTTAGCTGTTTGTTGGGGATATTGAAGCGTTACTTTATGATCTGAAACCATTGATGTATAAATCAATGCCTTAAAGTATAAAGTCGCTTTATACGGTTTCTAATACAGTTTTCTACCTACCTTTGTGTTGGTGGTTGATGGACCTCGAGGAGAAATTTAAGAAATTTAAATTCTTTTTAAGTCCGCGCAAGCGGGGCCGCTTTTACGTCCATTGTCTCTGGTATGCACCAGAAGGTATTTCCAGTGGCGCCCGATAGTAGGGGATATAGTAGAGTAAATAACTCTCACATTGGGAATACCATTAAGTAAAAAGAAAAAGAAACATGGCAATGAATTTAAAAATGCTATCAAATAGGTACTGAAAGAATTCGAATCGGTAATTCCTGAACCGTCACCAAACAAATAGGTACCTTTTTTTTTTTTAAATCCGCACCTACGTCCATTGCCGAGCGCCTCCGGTAGACACTGAAAGAATTCCCAGTGGCGCCCGGCGGACATTGGCCACTTGTGTGGCCACTGCGTGGTGGTCGGGTGTTACCCCGCATGTTTAGGGTCGGGTTGTATCCCGCGTCAGTGAGTGAAGGCGTGCGTTGGGGAAGCCCCACATCATGCAGCCCTTCTAGCCTGCTTCTGTAAGGACGGTGGGTTGCTAATCCATCGTCCTCAGGCCTCGATCATGGAGGTCGATAGTCCTGGGCGTAGTCACGTCTGCGGCGCCCTCGCCGCACATTACGGAACTCAGCGGGGAGGGTACGCTCCCTCACCCTACCTGCCGCCTCCTTCACGAGCATTACCTGCTCGCAGAAGGAAACGGCCGCGTTCCACTGGCTCCTGCTAGAAACCATAAATAGGTACCTACTTCAGACAGACATACATCATGCCTATATCCCCAAAAGGGTAGGTAAAAGTGCATAACACACTCACTCTTTGGCATTACTTTTTCGGCCCCAGCCACGTAATAGGGGGCATTGGCGTTACCGGGCACTATAGTAAGTTCATAACCCCCCTGCAATTCAAACCACAACAGCCAGGATAGGTATTTAATACCACTAAATAGAATATCGGTGGCCTGAGCTTTATGGAAGAATAGAAAGAAAGAAAGAAAAAAGTTTATTAAACACACCTTATACCTACCTACTTAATAAAAATATTAAAGCCGTGCGTAAATACGCACTCAGACTGCATTGTGCGAGTGCAGTGACCCATAGCACAGAATAGAGAATACTACTTACCCATAGGTACAAAACAAAAATAAAGTCGCCGTTCGCAACGGACCTTGATGCGGTTTTCACCAATGGATAGAGTGGTTCTCGAGGAAGGTTTTTAGTATAGAATTTGTCAAGCGGGTGAACCCGCGGGCATCCGCTAGTATAATATTTATTAAGCAGCGTGAGCATGCGGGCAGACGTCGACGGCGACGTGTTAGTTGAGCCACTGCGGGCGCAGCAGATGCAGACTGAGCGCGGCTGCGACGAGACAGCACAAAAACAAAAACCTATACTAATTATGTCAGTGTGGAGCGTGTGTTTAAAAGGCCGCAGTTCAGCTAATGCTGCAGATTAGGTGCAATCTGCGGCGCTGGTTTTCAACTGTAGCCCAACCAAACCAAACGTATTGTTTTTTGGAAGTAAGTACAGTAAGCTATTACTGTACTTACTTCCAAAAAACAATACGTCACTATATACATATGCATATTCGTGGATACACACGCGCCCAATATAAACCAGCAAAAAAGAAAATAATGTCACATATGTAGGTAAATAGCACGATCCCCTTACAACTATTATGTAAGTACATGTATGTAATGTATACAATTAATAATTTAGTTTCAGTTGTACATTTTTCTGGATATCAATAATTTAACTAATAACAAATTTAACACAACATTATTCGCACCCAAAGTTATCCGGTATCTGCCGTTTCCATTATATTATTATATTAACACACACATACACACATACACACTGAACACAAACAACCCAGGGTGAAAACAGACAACCCGGCCACCGAAAGACCTACAAGCCCTACAGAACAAAAACCCCCTATCAGCTTGATTTTTGGACATTAAGACATTAAGACACATTTTAGGACATTATTTGTGTAGGTACCTCTAACTCGGAAGCCATGCACGCCAGTAAGACTTCTAAGAGGCGGAGGAATATTATACCATATCTTACTCGCTCGATATCTAAAACTACCCTGAAATGCCGCAGTTTTATGCTATAGTATATTATGCTTTCTTTCAAAATATACTTTAAAATTTGCAATTGGTACTTAAGTCATTATGAAAAGCAAACTAAAAGTATAAAAATATACTTAGGAAAGTGTTATGTTCTCTGCATATTGACGTCTAGACAAACTCGCGTCGATCGCATTATCGATTCCGTAGATGTTGGCGATAAAGTTTATAGGGAGATGAAATGATATCGCTTTCCGCTGTTCTTTTTATCGATAATGTATTAATATCGATACCAATTGCTTCTACATTATTTTGATTGTTGTCGGCGGTAAAGAAAGTACAGAAAGCATTAATAAATACAACGAAAATCAGTACGAAAAGGGGGAGATTTTCAATTCATGTTTCAAACATTATGTTGTCTGTGGTAGATCACAGAGTCAGCATCACCTGCCTAACCCTAAGCGCAAACTGCGCAAGTAATAATTTTTTTTTTACTTTTTGTCAAATTTCTAATCTTATCGCACCACTTGAGACCACGACCTTTCCAACGGTGTGCCACACTTGACTGTGCGACTCTTAGTTTAGGAGGAGAAGCGGCTTCACTGGCGTATTATATATATAGATTACTATAATTATATATTATATAATTATAATTATATTATTATTACTATAATCATATAATTATAATTATATATTATAGTAACGGTATACTTGTACAATCGGTTTACGTTCCGTGTATTTATTTGAAACATTTGGTCCTGTCAACAGGTTTAGTGTGAAATATTGAACTGGATTCCAATCATCTTTCATTCTTACAATATATATTTTTATTATAAAAAGTTTCGAAATAAAACCCATCAATTACTAAAACTTGTTTCAATCAATGAGATGTTCAATATTATTTACTCAATGTGTTAGAAAATTTTGATAAAAAATTCAAAACGAATACTCCGCCGTAACAGTGCGAACACTGCCGTGACCAGGATTCGAACCTGGGTTACTACGGCCACAACGTAGGGTCCTAACCACTAGACGATCACGGCTATCGAAGCAGATATCTACACTATCCAATATTATGATCAGTTTGGTCCACAGTTGTAACATGACTGAATTAGAAAGTTCACTTGATGTATTCAATAAGTAAAGTTGTGCCGTGTATTTTGACGTGGTCGGGTAATATTATTAACTGGAGCACTTTCACAATCGACTCAAATGTACCGTGAAGGAACTGTCGTAATTACATTTCAATTAGATTATCTATTTACTTATAGGTACGTGTTTGATATAACTCCGTAAATTTACATTATAGACAAGTCTACCCTCTCGCTGGAGACCATGCTTCAAGCCATGGTCTCCAGCGGGAGTAGGTGGAACGCGGCCGTGTCCTTCTGCGAGCAAGTCGTGCTCGCGAAGGAGGCGGCCGAGAGGGAGAGGGAGCGTGCCCTCCCCGCCGAGTTTCGTAGTCAGCGGCGAGGCCGCCGCAGACTCATCTACGCCCAAGACCATCGACCTCCATGATCGGGGCCTGAGGACGGCGGGATCGCCACCCGTCGTCCTTACAGAAGCAGGCTAGAAGGGTTGCGAGCTGCGGGGCCTTTGCCCCATAGCTCGCAACCAGATTCACTCATTGACGCGGGATAAAACCCTACCCCAACGACGCGGGATTCTCATCCCGACCCAACCCCCGCAGAGACCACAGAGGTGGTCAAAGTCCGCCGGGCGCCACTGGAAATACGTTCTGCTTGTAACCAGAGACGCCCGGCAACGGACGTTAGAGCGGCCGCGGCCTTGGTCACGGAACTAAAAAAAAAAAAAAAAAAAATTTTAGACAAGTCTGTAGAATTAATTGGAAGTAAATTAAAGTAAATTTATATTATTATACATGTATTCTAGTCTAGTCTAGTCTAGTCTAGTCTAGTCTAGTCTAGTCTAGTCTAGTCTAGTCTAAAAGTATAATGGAAGGAAGTGTAATACCTATAGATACCTACTAACTATTTTCTTACCCAATTTCACCACCATCGGTCCCATCGTTTGGACGTAAAACACAAACACAAATAAAACTTACTTTACGAGTCGGACGTCATCTAATCTGACAGTTCCGTATTATTTATGTTTATTTAGATATACAGTGTGTAACATTTAGGGAAAGTCTCAAACTATAAGACTTAGGAAGATCTGTTATGAGGAACCATATTAAACTGCATTCACAGACTGAAAAAAAAACTTGTACTCAGCTCGGGAATCGAACCGGGACTTTTTTTAAACTTATACTATTTTTATTTATATATCGTTTAGGTCTTCAGTAGTAAATATTACTATGAAACATGATGTCCAAAATTTTATTACTCCAATGCATTGTTTTAATATCTTTTAGTTTATTTTAGTATGTATTCGACAGTACTACATTTTTTTTTTCAAAATCAATCAATCTATCAATTATTTATTGCTGAACACAGGTAAATTATTACAAGGTTATATCCTCGATGATACAGAAATTTACATCCGCTGTGCTCTGCCTCACCGAGTATGCAATATTTATAGGAAATAAATTAGAACAATGTCAAAATTACAAAATAAATGGAATTACAAATGTCAATAATTATGTCAGTGAAAAATTTAATGTCCTAAACAGCGTAAATTAAATTATGCCGCACTGAATAAGTTGTTCTATCGTATTTTAAACCTGTTAAAATCTCCAATTTCCAGAACAGACACTGGCAACTTATTAAATATCCTAGGAGCTATTGTCAAAAGCTCTTGTCATAGACTGCTTTTTTATGCGACCTGACTGAAACGAATTTCAGGTCATCATCCAGTAAAAGTGTAAAAATGCAAAGGCATTTTTGAACATGATGGATCATCCTATCACATGCAACCCTCAGTTTATAATCGTCACCTATGTAGAAATCTTTCTTTAATTTTTAAACATTATTTTTTTTTAATCTGAGTATGCAGTTTATATTTTTACTAAAATCGATGACATGGTTCCTAAGAACAGATCTTCGTAAGTCGTATAGTTTCAGACTTTCCCTCACTGACCCATATAAATGTTACTCCCTGTATACTCGTAGATGTAGAAATTAAAAATTGTAAGGGCCGTGGCTACGTGGCAACCGAGTACCTACATTACATTGCAAAGGTTAAGCGACATCTAGCCAAGCTGGTCTTAAGATCAAAATCTGACTGGTCTAACTAGATAACCTCGATATTGCCCATGTGTAGTGGAGGTCAGATAGCTGGCAGTCCCTCTACTGAAAATATCGAAGTTCAGTCGGTCAGCATCGCAGTTAGACTGGAAAAGACAACCCCGACTGCGTTGGGAAACTGCTGGGTGAATGATGAGATGTTAGAATATTAGATCATAACATCGTACAAAACAATGTCTCTTACGTTCCCTTTGTATCCCGGATTTTGATGCGGTTTTCACCAATGTATAGAGTGGTTCTCGTGGAAGGTTTTTATTTAAATAATCGCGGGCGTCCACTAATCTATATTACTATTATCTATACTTCTATACTACTATTAAAAAGAGGAAAGATTTGTATTTTTGTGTGTATGTTTGTAATGAATAAACTCAAAAACTACAGTGCCGATTTCAAAAATTCTTTCACCATTGGAAAACTACATTCACCCTGAGTAACATAGGCTACTTTTTATCCCGGTAATGTGTTCCCACGGGAACTGGGAGCAAGTAAACTAAATCACGCGGGCGGAGCTGCGGCGCTCAGCTAGGATAATATAAAACTCTGTGTGAGTATAAAACGTGGAGATGTTCAATGTTCAATAGTGTAGCATAGTTCATTTTGCACGTTACTATTTGAAAGTAGGGTAAAATAAGGTTATTTTTCTAGAAAGTTCTCGTATTTGTATTGGCATTTGCTTCTAGTTTGTGATTGTTCAAACGATATTCCACAGAGATGGTATTAATGTTATTTGCATTGAACATCAGAGGTAAGTATTTTTGTATGAAATTTGTTGAGTTCAGTAAGTATTTGATATTTGAAATGTTTTACACAAAACAGAAGCAAAATTGAACTTTATTATTGCCATTGTATTGTATTTGTTCTCTGTACATATACCTAGTACTCATTTAGACATAAATATAATATTGGATGTGTTTTTAAACTTTATGAACTCTTATATTTTTTTGCTTACCTTAACCTGTTAATAAGTAGCTAAGTAGATTTTTCCCGTTTATGGAACGCTTATCATTACTGCTCTGCTCGTATTGGTCGTAGCGTGATGTTATACAGCCTATAGTCTTGTAACAAGCAAGTCCATAACTAACAGGATTTTTATTTTCAAACGAGTAGTTCCTGAGATAATGGCATTCATCCGAACAAACAAACTCTTCAGCTTTTAAATATTAGTAGAGATTTATTGGGGTGTGATTTTCATTTTATCGATCACCTAATTAAATGCATATTCAGTGACCTTATAAATAATATTTGTTCCTAAAATAGTAGATCTGTCACTTAATTTGAATCACCAAATAATATTAAAATGATTTTAGTTCGCGAGGCCCTGGGACCGCAGCGCAGGTCCGAAATGCGGTTGCTCCATGGTGAGGAGGTCTAAGCTGAACTTACGCGTTTTTAACTATACCTACCTACCTAAATATAAATAAGACTGCCTGAGTGTCGTAAGTATGAGTATGCGACTGCCCTGAAGTACCAGGTTCGATTCCGGGTTGAATCAAATTATTTGTGCGATCCACAAATGTTTGTTTCGAAGTTTGGCTATTTTCTACGTAGTAACACCTTTAAAGTTTTACGTTTATGTGAGCAAGGGTTCAAGCTGAGTGTTTGGGAAAGGCTAGAAATAGTTAGAAGAGATGCGGACACCTTACTCAATGAACAAATAGATTTTCACACGTCTCCCTTACTTAATCTGGTTGTAAACAGACAGACACATTAGTTGGTTGTTGGTTTGTATGTGTCATTTGGCATTTCTATACAATTTGTTGAAAATTAATAAGATGAAGTCTTGTATTGCTGAATACCTATTTTTGGGTACTTAGTTAGCAAGATCTGAGGTTTCTACCCACGTTAGTTATTGTGAAAAAATCCTACATCGCGATAATGAAATTTGCACACGTTTACTTATAAGCAAATATGTTCTAACCACAAATTTTGCTGTTCTCTCTGAGACAGTCTTGATAATGCTTCGTTTAGAGGCGAAACAATTGTCGACGTTTTGTTGTCTTTTTAATCCTGCGAAAAATAGTGCTATTAAGAAATTTAAAATAAGTTTAAAGTGTTTTTTTAAAAATATTTACTTACCATTGCTTTATTTATTTATTATTTATTATAATTACTTGGAAATAATATCAGCCGCCAAATAATTTTATTGGGTGTACAATATACAATTAAAAATAAGTGGAACGTAGTACAGAAAATTAATTGTATTGCTTTTATTAATATCACGAGTTATTACTAATTAGTTTGGTGCGATGAACATTCATTTTGTTTAGTACTATGAACAAATTATGATTCACATGACAAAAGTCACTTTGCTCACAAATTGTTCACTCGAATCAAAATAGCCAGGGGACTGTTCAATGTTATTTAATACGGTACTAATATTACAAAGAGGAATGATTTATTTCTTTGTAATCGATGAACACTGAAATTGATGCAACGATTTTAATAATACTTGTAATACTTGTAGGTACCATTATATTTTTATTTAAGAGTAACTAAAGGGTTTTTATGTTACGTTTTATTCCGATTATTGCAGCATTAGGTAGTTAGGTACCTATGGTGAGATTTTGTAGCTTTATAGAAGGAAAGAAAGAAAGAATAGACGATTATTTCACAAACACAGAGGCGACGTAAACAAGATAGGTACACATTACAACATTTACTGAATGTCTTTTTATAACGATTATGGTTTGAGGGAGGTTGGCTCGTGGTCTAGTGGTAACCGACAATGTTAACACATTGCAAAGGTTAAGCAATATCTAGTCAGGCCGGTCTTAGGACGGGTGACCGTTTCTTAAGACACTGAGACCCCTCCGTGCCTCGGAGAGCACGTTAAGCCGTCGGTCCCGGTTGTCATATGGACATCTATGGCAGTCGTTAGGGGTAGTTGGAGCCCTAAACCAAAAATCCGACCGTTCTAACTACAGAACTTCGATATCGCCCATGGGTTGTGGAGGTCAGATGGCAGTTGGACGTAAGGGAGGCCGCGAGCTATATAGGGCGGCGGAATTAAGAAAACAAAAATTATGCCCGTTGTTGATTGTCTATCTATCTATAAGTAATATGTATTATTATAAAGAGGATTATTTATTTATTTTATTTATTTATTTATCGTTTATTTTATTTATTACTAGCTGTTGCCCGCAGCTCCGCCTGCGTGTTACTTTAGATATACATAACTTTTTTTATTAATAAAGCGATTGAAAACCAAACCGCAAATTCAAATAAAAAAATCAAATCATTTCTGAGATTAGCGTTACAACATTCAGACAAACAGACAAAAGTTCTAAAAACCATTAATAGTGAACTCCACTGCGGGTGACGTAACCTGTTCTGAAGAGCTCTTCAATCTGATCCCACCCTCTGCCTTCCGATCTCGAACAACGCGTGCCGGGCAGAGATGCCACTCCCACACAGTGGATAGCATGTTCGCGAGAACCGAACGTTTTAACCGTTCGTTTATCTGCCGAGCGATAGTGGTCTGGAATGCCCTGCCTGTGCACGTGTTTCCTCCCACATATAACCCTGGGTTCCTTAAGCGGAGCGTGAAGAGGCACATCAGTAGGTCGTCAAGTTGAGGGCCACTCTCTATCGTATTGTGTGCTGTGAGAGTGGCCCACAATAGCTAGACGTCGTCACGACTTACCACCAGGCGGGCGGCGTCAATTTGGCGAACCTAATAAAAAAAAAAAAGAAAACCTACGACAAACTTATTATATGCGGTTGGTACAGTACTCGGGTTTAGGGATCGAACCGCAAAATTAAGTTTGTTTTTTATTGTATATACTTTTCCGGGATAAAAAGTACCCAGTGTGGCTCCCAGGATATTAAAGAATAATTATACCAAGTTTCATCGTAATCGAACCGGTAGTTTTTGCGTGATGCCTGAACAGACAGACAGACAGACAGACAAAACATTTTTTTAATTACCTTTTTGGGTTCGGTATCGGTCGAGTAACACCCCCTGCCATTTATTTTTTTGATATCTTCAATGTACAGAATTTTCACTTCTACAGATTTATTATAAGTATAGATTTTATTTATATATTAGAACAGTTACAAGATGTTATATTAACTTATTCTACAGCCCATAGATATATACCTTAAACTTAAAAATACATATAAATATTACAAAAAAATACCGTATTATAAGAATATATATAAATATATCTTAACCTAATGAGCACGTAATGACATCGACGTGTCGCGGGTCGGGAGCGCGCGTATCGGCAGGTGTCCCCTGAAGCGCCGGAACTTCACTCCATTCGGCCAGAACTCGGGAGTCATGACAGTGTCGATGCGGTCTGTAGGAACCCTCACCACAAAAGAGTTGAAGCTCACGTTGTGACGAGAGTCCAGCCCGGTTTTCTTCTGGAGGTAGTTCACGACGTCTGCAACCTTCGTGGTAGGGTGAACACGAGATACGTAGACCATCGTGGTTGGGGCCTCTGCGCGGAAGTGCTGCTCGATGGTTCTTGAAGCAGTACCACACTGGTTCTTGCAGGAGGGCTTCCTCTTCTTCTTCACCACTACAGTGAACCCCTCTGCGTCACAAGGCTCCTTCCGTGGAGCCTTAACGGGTGCAGTGCTCCGTTGAGTGACACTGCTCAAGTGAATGAGTGAAATTCCGCTGACTCAAAACTGCACACTGACGCATTTGCATGCGTACCTCTACGTGCATTGACATTATTAGAGGCCACGTTCAGCTACCTACTAACCGAATTACTGCTACGAAGTAACAATAATTCCACTTGTAAGCCACCGATAGTTTTATCCGAGGCCTCTAATTTTGTCAACAGATCGGCAAGCCTGGACTTCAGGAACGCGATGTCCTTGAGCAGTCCTGTGACGTCGACGTGGTCGAATCCCACCGGAGGGAGCTTATAGAGCTCCTTGGCGACGAAATCTGGCACGTCGTCAGGGTCAGTTTGCTTAATCATATCCTGCACACTTCGTTCCCATCCATCCCTCCTGCGGGACGGCATCTGAGCAGTTTTTCCGGTTGACTGGAACAGCAATGCCTGCCCACTGCAGATAGATCTTTAAAATTGGATTTACATATCTGAATGATGCTGATCTCATCCATGGTGTCTATTACATTCTGGATGAACGCTAGGTGCTCGTTCACGATGATCACCTTGTTAGTAGCCATCACGGCGGGCGTATGACTGCGGCGCAGGCGCCGCGTGTCGCGTATTAATTAATAATTAATTACGAAAGTGCATTAGCGAGGCGCGACCGTTTCCGACCGTGCATCTACTAATACTGATTACTAATACAGATTACTGAATTAGTCCGAGACGCCCAGAACTTTAATTGGCTGTGCCATAGCGGCTGGCACGTAAGATTTTGTTGCCTTTCATCAACATTTCATCGCAAAGCAACGGGTTTAAATTTTTTTATATTGTTTATACATATAGTTGCTACTTTTTATTAAATTCATTCGGCCATTTTGGACATAATCCATATTAAATGTGCCCGGTGACGCCAATAATTGCCCGCTATTACGTGGGACTAAAAATACTGGCAAATTGTGGGAGTGTAATGCATCTCTGCCTACCCCTTCGGAGATATAGGCCTGATATGTGTGTGTATGATAAAGAAGAAAGATTTGATTGTTTGATTTGTTTGCATTAAATAGTGGCCGTAACTACAGGACCGGTTTCAAAAATTTCACTTATAAAGCTACATTGTTATCATCACGCTACGATAATAGAAGCAGAGTAGCTATCAACAATATTGCAAAATTTATAATATTGTAAAAACCACGTTAACGACGAAGTCGCAAGCGTCTGCAATTGTTTTACGAGTATTTATTGTCTTAGTTCAGTGTATGGAGTGGCCAAAGTTCGCCGGACGCCACTTTTTTTTTTTTTTTTTTTTTTTTTTTTTTTTTTTTTTTTTAATTCCGCGGCCCAAGGCCGCGGCCGCTCTAACGTCCGTTGCCGGGCGTCTCTGGCTAGCAGAGGGTATGTCCAGTGGCGCCCGGCGGACTTTGACCACCCCTGTGGTCTCTGCGGGTGTTTGGTCGGGACGAGAATCCCGCGTCATTGGGGTCGGGTTTTATCCCGCGTCAGTGAGTGAATCTGGTTGCGTGCTATGGGGCAAAGGCCCCGCAGCACGCAACCCTTCTAGCCTGCTTCTGTAAGGACGGTGGGTGGCGATCCCGCCGTCCTCAGGCCCCGATCATGGAGGACGATATTCTTGGGCGTAGTCGCGTAGTCTGGGGCGGCCTGGCCGCCGACTACGGAACTCGGCGGGGAGGGTACGCTCCCTCTCCCTCCCGGCCGCCTCCTTCGCGAGCATGACTTGCTCGCAGAAGGACACGGCCGTTCCACCTACTCCCGCTGGATACCATGGCTTGAAGCATGGTCCCCAGCGAGAGGGTATCCACGCCCAGACCCACTACGAGGTCCCGGCGCTGACTCGCCCACGCTGAGCACTCCACCAACGTGTGGAGTGCGGTGTCGTCGTCGGAAACCTCGCAGTGTTGGCACCGGGGTGTGACCTCACGATGCATGCGAAACAGATAGCTACCGAAGCATCCATGCCCGGCAACGATCTGCGTCGCACGGTACGTGAGGTCGCCGGACGCCACTGGAAATTCCTTCTGGTGTTACCAGAGACGCCCGGCAACGGCTAGGCAGCGGAATTGAAAAAAAAAGTATCTTATGTCTACATAGGGGTTCCCAAACTTATTTTGTCTACTGCCCACTTTGATAATAAATTATTTTTTACGCCCCCATTTTTTTATCTACTTAAAAAAACCACTATAACTTCAAATGAAGAGTACGCCCTGGTAAGCGCTGGCGTCCACCAGCGACACCGACGATTTTTATTAATCTTGGCGAATAAATAAATAAATAAATAAATAAATATTGTTGAACATTCTCACACAACGTCATCTAGCCCAAACTAAGCTATAAGCTTGTGCTATGGGATCTAGACAACTGATAAACATACTTATACATATCTAAATACATACATAATATACATAGAAAACACCACAAGAATACAAGACATTTTTGAAAAAAATCTCTTTAAGAATACTAGACACAGAAATTTGCAATTTTTTGAGATGTGTTGTGTATTTTATTACCAAGAAGTAACCAAACTTTAGAATATTGTCTGAAGTGGCGACTTTTGACAATACTTCAAAGTTTTTCTGGGTCTTACCGCCCCCCTTTAGGCCTGCAGCGCCCACAAGGGGGTGTTACCGCCCACTTTGGGAACCGCTGGTCTACAAGGTGACATATAATTATATCCGTATTTGCGATTCACCTAAAACAATAGTCCAAGAGCCAACCCCAGCAACGAACCATCCCTATTTAACCCAATAACCCAAATGTGCCCTCAATGTGGATTCAGTAAATATTTATCTTGGTTACAGTATACATTTCACTAATTTATACAACGTAGATATCTGATTTCAAACGTTTAGTTGCAAGTTTATTAGTGATCGATGCTCATTTCGACGCCTCCAATGAATAAACCTGTACTGACATTTTATTGTTATATGTCAATTCCAACATTATTGGAATACACCTATGGTACCCATGCAATTTTTTTCAGGTTTTTTGACGGTAATTTATTGCGATTTTCCTTATAACACTTTTGTTCTGTGGAAATTCTCTATTTTTATAATAACGTACCTACATAATACATTATTTATTACAAATAAAATTCAGTCACTACATTTTTAGTAAAGTACCAGTTTATTCCTTGGGTTCTTCGATTTGCAGTAAGCATTTGTTCCTCTGGAATAGTATTTAAACGCACACACACATAATTATAACATAAAAAAAAAATTGCCAGTATTCTTAGGGGCTCGTGGTCTAGTGGTAACCGACAATATAAATACGAGTACATTGCAAAGGTTAAGCAACGTCTAGTCAGGCCAGTCTTAGGATGGGTGACCATTTCTTAAGACACTGAGACCGATCCCTCCGTGCCTCGGAGAGCACGTTAAGCCGTCGGTCCCGGTTGTCATACGAACATCTATGGCAGTCGTTAGGGGTAGTTGCAGACCTTAAAAATCCGACCGGTCTAACTACAGAACTTCGATATTGCCCATGGGTTGTGAAGGTCAGATGGCAGGTCGCTTCACGGAAAATATCGAAGTTCCGCCTGTTATAATAATACTGGCTTTTTAGTGTTCTTATTATTCAAAATTCTTTCAATCATTCTATGTAACTAGGTTACCGTTTTCACTTCTAATATAAACAAACAAGTATGAACACGTCTTTTTATTTAATAAACATAAAATTACAACACATCCGAATCACAGTTAGACTGGAAAGCCGACCCCAACTAAGTTGGGAAAAGGCTTGGTGAATGATGAATTTGCTAGTATTTTTAGTCCCACGTAATAGTGGGCAATCCTATTGCCGTCACCGGGCACATTTATAATGGGTTATGTCCAAATGGCCGAATGAATTTAATAAAAAGTAGCAGCTATATTGTAACTATGAGAAAAAAATTAACATTTCATCGCAAGGCAACATTGCGATGAAAAGTTGATGAAAGGCAACAAAATCTTACATGCTACCCGCCTATTTATTTATTTCTATGGTATCGGGTGCTCGGTCACGGGTTGATCCCTATACAGATTGATTTTTTGAAGTTGACTTGGACCGCTAAATCCTAAACTATAATTAATAGCGAACAGAAACATGTAGTAACAACTCCTTTGAGCGTTTTTCGCTATTTCTTATAGTTTGGGATTTCGCCATCCAAATCCACTTGAAAAACCATGTATTTCTATAGGCACAGAATATAGGAGTAGTACTTACTATAGACGAAACTAGCCTGTGTAAAATAAGGAACACTAATGGAAAAGTACATGTTTGTGTTTCTGTTCCAACAAAAAATCGTATTGAAGATATTAATATAGAGCTTTATAATATGTTAAGTTAACATTCGAATCCGTATCTTGTATAGTATAAGTAGCTACTTTATTGTAGGTACATAAATTTAGAACTGAGATATCTGAAGCTGCAAAGGAAATGTTAACATTGATGGTCCCAAGAAATACATTGTAATGAATTCAATATATGAGATATGACAATCTATAAAATGTAGTGTTTCATTTCGCTTCATATTGGCATTGTATCTACAAATTTGATGGTTCACTTATACTGCAGGGGTATATTGTTGTTCTACAATTGTAATTTACGCTTAGTGACAGTGTAGTAAGACGCAAAGCTAATATGTACTAGGGTAGATGAGGATTCCTCTACCGCTTCCTCATAATGCCAAAGTTCCTCATATTTAGAAGATCCTCAAACATTACCGCTTCCCCAAAAATTAAATTGGAAAGATTCCTCTTCAGCTTTCGCTTCCTCTTACCGTAATATTCATCACGCATTACGGACGGAAACCTATGCAATTCACTCGTGCGCACGTACCCATAGCAAAGCGGCGGTGCTTGTCACCGCTGTCGCCACCGCACCGGCCGCAGCGAAGCAACCCTACCCCATCCCACACTACCCGCATTCTTCCCGGTTCCTCATCCTCATCCTCACAAAATATCCTCATGCACATCCGCATCCTCTAACTCTTTGATTTGTTCATCCTCTTCCTCATAACCACATCCTCATCAACTCTAATATGTACGTAGGTCTGTATACATAAGTCTTTAGCACTGTACTTGTTTAAAAACATATCCATCGAGCTACGAGTACATTAATTTTAATGTAAATTAGTTTTTGTAATTTTAATTTAGTAAGTTACAATTGTCAATAATGTAAGTAATAGTTGTTAGAACATTGTTATTCATCATAGTAGGTACATAGTAAAATTCTTATAAACATCACTTTTGTAGGTCTCACGGAGTTAAGACTATTTCCACTGGCGCTTTTAAGTTTTCTAGAGTCTCTTTTGTAGATGGGCAGATGCAACACTTGTATGTGAGGTTGGTTAATATCTCCTGGTTAAACTGAACGCACCCATTAGAAACTTATTTTTAAGTATTAAGTAGATTTTGTACGTGTAAAAAATTCTCCGCGTCACTACTGACTGGGAAGGTACCCAGAATGCTGGCTGGGTTGCCACGTTGGATGTAGCTACGTATTTACAGCTGTTCGTGCATGTATTTCTGTAATCTTCGAACACATGAAACTTATTCCTACCTAACATTTCATTCCCCAAGAGATTCCTTTTGAAATATGTTTTACCTTTGTGCTGTTCCCCTATCGTCGTTGTTAATTGTACATAAATTTATAAATTAATTTGTAAAACAAGACTTTCAAATGAGAACCTTACAGATGAGTGTACAGAACTCCAGATTGTTAAATGTGTGTCCATTTCCTGCTTATTCTTTACTATAGTAAAGTTATTATACAATATAAACTTTATTATTACTATGTACCTACCTAAGAGAATGGGCGTTTTCACATTGCTCGGTAACGACACACGATATCGTGACGATATTGTAAGTAGCAGCAGAAACTAGGTATCGTCACGATATCGTGTTTCGTTATCGTGCAATGTGACAACGCCTAATAAATACAGTAAAGTAACACCTTTAGTAACGCAATAAGGCAAAACTGGTCAAGCATTTTAATAGTAAATTCAGTAAGATATGTGGACAAGTAAGTTCTTTTTATAATATTTATATTTTAGTTTATTTTACTTATCCCTGTAACTCCATAATATGACAATCCGTGGGCAATGACATGGGTTTTATGCTTGCCTAGTTTCATTTTTGTTAGATATTGTGATAAATATATAGCATGTAACAGTTTTTTGTCCCAAATAAAAAAAATAAAATAAAAATTTCTTTGAAAATTTATAAAAATGATCAAGTTACATGTTAAATTAAAACCCTGATAGTCCGATAGTCCGAGAAGCCCAGAACTTTAATTGGCTGTGCCATAGCGACTGGCATGTAAGATGTTGTTGCCTTTCATCAACATTTCATCGCAAGGCAAAGGATTTCAATATTTTCTTCAAAATTACAATACTCGTATAGCTGCTACTTTTTATTAAATTCATTCAGCCATTTTACGACGGCAATAGGCTTGCCCCCTATTAACGTGGGACTAAAAATACTGGCAAATTGTGGGTGTTTAATGCACCTCTGCCTACCCCTTCGGGATATAGGCGTGATATGTGTGTGTGTGTGTGTAAATTAAAAACCCGTACCTGAAACTACAATAAAGTGTAAAAGTGTCATACCATAATGTTGTCAAACTTCTGTACAATGAGCATATTTCCAAGTGCGGAAATTATGATCTTTTTTTAGGCGATCTTCGGATTCAGTTTTCCGCTTGCAAATCGAAAATGAAATGGAAAATCTCGATCGACGTTACGATATCAACGATAACATGTATGTTTTAAGTATAATCACACCTATATTTCCTATTATATAATACAATATGCGACATCATACCTATATTTCTTTGAAGTAGGTAGAGGTAGTTTATACTTTCGATTGTTGGGAGACTAGATGGCGTTGCGTGAATTGCACTAACATAAAAGAAATTAATATATCATACTTCTTAATGGGAATTACCCCTGACCCTCATTTCTATAATTTTAACAGGACCTCAAGCAGTTTATCTTATAATACTTAAGAGGTATTACTTAAGTAACAATCCCTAAATATTCATTATAATACCCGGACTACTGAGATTGTAGTTATATAACATTAGATCCTGGATGTTAGAGTTAATGGGCATGTCCCTATTACGTGAAATTAACCAAATTATTGACAAATGTGGTGTTCACTTCTACCTACTACATGATGAACCAACACACTTGTACAGTATTCCACAACTTTATTTGATTTATTTTTAAATGGCTTGAATATGTGTTAGAGTGTTAGACAGTGAAGTAAAACACCTTTGATAATGCTGAAAAGCGAAACCGGTCGGCGAAATTTCATCATAAAAAAGGTTCATCATGTAGTAGGTAGAAGTGAACACCACATTTGTCAATAATTTGGTTAATTTCACGTAATAGGGGCATGCCCATTAACTCCAACATCCAGGATCTAATGTTATATAACTACAATCTTAGTAGTCCGGGTATTATAATGAATATGTAGGTATTGTTACGTAAGTAATACCTCTTAAGTATGATAAGATAAACTGCTTGAGGTCCTGTTAAAATTATAGAAATGAGGGTCAGGGGTAATTCCCGTTAAGAAGTATGATATATTCATTTCTTTTATGTTAGTGCAGTTCACGCAACGCTATCTAGTCTGAAACTAAGCAGAGCTTGTGATAATTATGAGTACTAGATAAACCGATATAAATACTTATTTACATTTTTTTTGTAAATATCATCATTTCAAAATGTTAGTAAAATACAGGTACTTATTCTGTTTTAATCTGAATAGGTACAACCATGTCATTTTGTGACGTAATTCTCTGAATTTATCGTTGCTGATATAAACCGCTTTTGTAGGCTTGGCGACGTTGCTCACAATGGAATACTTCCGTGTTCCTTGCCTCCCCAGTCGACAGGGGACTTAAGCGAATTCGATACGAAGGGGTTCACGGGTTAATCCTGTTAATTAACTCCCGTGAGCTTAATTGAAAGAATGATTGTAATTCCGGGAATAGGAAGAGACAGTATCAATTACTTAGATTCAACCAAGGTATCCATATTTCTAAACTCGATTAAGGTTTCAAATATCTATATAAGTATATGTTTTTGGTGCCGACTGTACTTTAAAATTACATAATGGATCTTTTCTTTCTTTTTATGCTAAAGAAATGCACCAGTAAATTTTATTAGTCGTAAATAATAGAAAACGAATAGGATTTCCATAACACCTTTATTTACTACTAAAAGCTAAGGGTTACAATTTTACAGCTTGGGACAGTAAAAAAGGCAGATTGATGTTCGTTTGGCAACCTTATATATTCCGAGACGCCCAGGACTTTAATAGGCTGTGCCATAGCGGCTGTCACGTAAGATTTTGTTTCCTTTAATCAGCATTTTATCTGAAGGCAACGGGTTTTTTTCAAAATTACAATATAGCTGCTACTTTTTATTAAATTCATTCGGTCATTTTGGACATAACCTATTATATGTGTGCCCGGTGACGGCAATGGGCTTTGCCGCTATTACGTGGGACTAAAGATACTGGCAAATTGTGGGTGTGTAATGTGCCTCTGCCTACCCATGCGGGGATATAAGCGTGATATGTGTGTGTTAGCAGCTCTACATCTATCTTCATATCGCTCCTAAAAAAATGTATTACCTAAGCTATGAAAAGAAACTCGTATAAGTGAAGAGTTCGTTAATTTTTTTACTTCTAACTGTGGTTTATTTTCAGAGGAAAAGATTGCACAAGATAAGTACTTGTGGTTAGTTAATAACCATTGGGATATTTTATTTTGTATGTACCAGTATTATAGATTTTGAAAATTCTTTTGTTAAAAAGTGAAGTATACAGTTTTACGTTAAGAACTAAATTTCTTAATATATTTTTGTATTTTAAAGCAATGAGTTTGCTTAAACTATTCTTAAAATATTAAGTAAGAAATTATAAATAGATCACAAAAACTGATGTCATCGGTAGGACTCGAACCCAGGGCCTTTCCCTAACAGGGGGAATGCTCTGAGCACTGAGTTACGATGACCATTACTGACAACATCGAATTTTTGCTTCATATCATATTCATAATTTCTAGATCGCGCCATTAAGGTTAGCGTTGGATCCACCTACCGGAGTTCTGCCGAACCAACGGTTCTTAATATTTTAATAAATTTCTAAACTTGACTTTCTGAGTTTGTACAAAAACAGTTTGGTATAATAGACTTAGAAACCTGTACATAAGTCTACGATGTGTTTGTAATGTAAATATTTTTAGTATATAATTATGTATATTTTGTACATTTTAATTCTTATTGTAAATAAAGAAATAGTCTAGGATAAGAACTAAAACGGAACAAATCTGGAAGAAAAGCCTAGTGGTATTTTTGTGAATTACGTGAAACTAGAAGTTTCGCCCGACGCTTCGGCGAGAAGCTTGAAAAAAGCCTTAGGTACTTTAAAAGTTAGTAAGGTCTAGGGGGTGAGATTATTAAAGGCTTAGAGAAACCGTTCCAATTTTGAAAATTAGAAATAGAATATTGGATGACGTCAATCTAAATGAAGCCAAGATGAAATAAAATTAATTGTGAGATCGAAGTGTTTGTTCACTTAGAAGCGTCTGGAAATTAGTTTCTAACTTGGAGTGGAAAACTTTTGATTGATGTCGCTTTAGTTAGAGCTTCAATGGAGAGTTGACGACGGTTGGAATAGGTATATTTAACAAATCAATTTCGTGCAGTTGGTACGGTTCCATTTGTAATTAGAATGCCAATAAAACTTTCGTCTCATCAATTTTCTTGGAATGATTGTTTCAAAGTGTATCTCGTTTCCTATTTGAAATGACTTTCTCTCTTATTTTAATTAATTGTATTGCAAATTTTATTACACAAATAATGAAGAACCTTAAATTTAAAATTAAGTCTTTTAATTCAAATTTAAATTCAAATAAACTTTATTGTTCACAACATGGAGAACATACAAAAAGGAAAAGGACTAAAAGGGATTGCTTCCAGACAACCTTTGGATGGATAGTGAGTTGAAGAAATTAAAAGGGGTAGAGTACAACTATCACTCTAAGGAGAAAAAAGAATAAAGCTTAGTAAAGAAAGAAATAAAGATAAGTCTAAATAGAATCGGAAAATAAACTAATATAGGTAATGATAATTAATAATGAAGCTAAAAGAAGATAATAAAAGTACTGATACATACCTACATACATACATACAGACAGACCATATACATAATTCATATATAGGTAAGTAAAAATACACAGACATAACATACATAAACGTATTTATAGACTACTAGCTGATTGCCGCAGTTCCGCCCGCGTGATTTAGTTTACTCGTTACCGGTTACCGTTGGAACACATTACCGGGATAAAAAGTAGCCTATATTACTCTGGGTAAATGTTGCTTTACAATGGTGAAAAAAAAATTTTAAACCGTCACAGTAGTTTTTGAGTTTATTCATTACAAACATACACACAAAAATACAAATCTTTCCTCTTTATAATAGTAGTATAGAAGTATAGATATATAAGTAAGTATTTTCAATATAGATAAGCTTAGAAAAATCACCAAGTATATAAGTTCCCGGTGTGGGAACGGTGCTGAAAATGCAACGTTAAATTTAAATATTTATTCTCCTTTAAGCTCCAAGCAGATGAACCGGAATGGTTAAGACTTGGTTAAATGGTGACAGATATTTAATAACTTGTACCCAGATATTTAATTTAATGACCCAGATATTTCATACTTGTACCCAGATATTTAATAACTTGTACCCAGATATTTAATAACTTGTACCCATTGCACCTGCCGCTGTGCTAAATCATGATGGCATAAGCCTTAAGCTTTCAACAGTACAAAGAAGAAATAAATAAAGTTAGTAGGTATAATAATTCACACAGAAAATTGGCAGAATCTCGCCAGTGATACGTAATAAGAGAAAGACGTGGGCTCCAAAATTCTTGTTGGCAGTGGCCCCTTTATTTTTAACAAGCTCTCAAATATCTGTAATCTAAAACAAAAAATACCCTGTCCAAAAATATCCAAATTTTATTTGTTAATTCTGTTTCCAAACAAACTTAAAAACTTTATAATGTTTCAGCATTGTTTTTAAGGTGGGCTGATGACATCGTGAAGGTTGCATCGTAAGTAAGCCTCGGGGTGCGGATAACAGAGGACCGAACCCTGTGGCGATCTTTGGGGGAGGTTTATGCCCACCACTGGGCATCAATCTGGCTGATATGATGATTGTTGTTTTGTAGAATAATTAGACAGACAGACATATATCACGCCTATATCCCGAAGGGGTAGGCAGAGGTGCATTACACACCCACAATTTACCAGTATTTTTAGTCCCACGTAATAGGGGGCAAGCCGATTGCACACATATATTGAGTTACGTCCAAAATGGCCGAATGAATTTAATAAAAAATAGCAGCAATATTGTAATTTGGAAAAAAAATTGAAACCCGTTGCCTTGCGATGACATATGTTAATGAAAGGCAACAAAATCTTACGTGCCAGCCGCTATGGCACAGCCAATTAAAGTCCTGGGCGTCTCGGACTATTAGCAGTATCAAATACCAGAAAGGGGCATCCTCGTCAACCATTAATTTGTATTCACCTACCAATACGTACTGACGGGTAACAGTTTTTATTTTATTACAATGTAGCGAGGATGATGTGTCGTAAAATCTTTATCGTGCCATTAAATTTGCTTATTGCGGCACAGCAGTTAAGTGATTATAGTAGTCAAATCTATATATAATTATGGTTGGTTAGTTTTAATTCACTATGGTTGTGTGAACATTTTTGTGCCCTTTCCCCATGAGAACCTTAACATTCGACACAGAGTCGAGGCATTCTCTCCGAAGGGTATTTCAGGTGTGTCACCTGTCCAGTGAGCCCCAGTGTTTCAATCTATCTCCATATCGAATTCGATCAAGATCGGTCTAGCAGTTTTACCAATTTTATAATACTTTTATGTAGAAAAAATATAATGTGAACGCAGGGCCGAGCCGACCCCTGGCAGCGCCTGTGTGCGAACCCTATGAAGCGCCTTTTTTTACGAATCTTCATGTTTCAATGTTTTTTTTTATAAATATGTAAAACCAATTCGCTTGCCAATTACTGCGAAAAATAAAACGCTAATTGGTTTAAGGGACCAAAACATATTCAGGGCCCCACCGACCTCACCTGCTAGCGGCACACTTGCTGATCAACGGACGAGGCAACTTGAATTCACGGTATACTGCGGTATACATAATACCAGTTGGTACATGAGTGTTGGTCCAGATGGTATAAAGCCCCCCAAGTAACCCAGCCTAGGTTGGGTTGTGTTGGGGGTTCAGATGCTACACTGCCGAGCCCGGGGCGATGTGTGTGTGGTGCAGCAGGCATGGCACCAGTGGCGCAGCAGGCATGGCACCAGTGGCGCAGCAGGCATGGCACCAGTGGCGCAGCAGGCATGGCACCAGTGGCGCAGTGCAGTCAAGTGTGGGTCGACCCGCCCTGGCCAGGAAGACCCTTAGAAACTTTGGTGCCGCTGGCCGCCCGCCTAACCTAACGTATAACACAGGGCCCCAGAAGCAACCACCCCCAGAAGGCTGCCCCACTAGGTAGAGGATAATCCTGATGTGTATCGTCGTGCCGCATGCCGGTGGTGACCGGTGCGGGCCTGGTGACCACGCATCAGGGGGGTTTTGGAACCCTTTCGTCTGGTGGGTCGACTCCCATCTAACCACACGGTTCTAGACGAAGCTAGTCTCTGCGTCTTGTCACTTACTACTGCAGTAGATGTCGGTATTCGGGTTCACACGGATACCAGACAGGTGAGATCAGGCGCCCACTTTGCTCGATTTACTGCAGCTGGTGAGTCGCCCAGCCCAGTACAGTGTGTTGGTAGGCACCCCACTGGTTAGCTCCGACCAATGTGTCGTCCACGCTGGCTGGCTGCCGGTGCCAGCTCCTGCACTTGTTGTGCAAATGATTCTTAGGAAGTACATGGTAGAGTAGAGTCGTAAAATATTAATTACTTATTTTAATTGTATTTTTACCACGTTCTTCTTCTAGTTTTGAAGACGTAAAACTGTCCCAGTACCTAACACAATCATCATCTACCTGCCCTTATCCCAATTATTTGGGGTCGGCGCAACAAGTCTTTCTCCTCCACACACCTCTGTCAGAAGTCATCTCTTCATTCACTCCTCTCCTTGTCATATCCTCTTTCACACATTCCATCCATCTTTTCTTTGGCCTACCTCTACCTACCAGTACCTAACACAATATGTACATATATTGTTTTTAGTGTGTACCTAGTAGACTATTAACTTTTAATTAAGCTATGTATCGAGTTACATAATCTATTATAATATTCGACGGGAATTAGCACGTATCATACCTATATATGCAGGTATGTAGGTAGGTACATACCTTTTGTGCCTGACGTTTCAACCAGGTAACCAAGGCCGGTAAAACCGGTAAGATTCGTGTTAATTCCCTCAGAATATAATAACATTATATAGATTCTTTACACCGGACCAGAGGTGTCTGCTGTACAAGACGCAGATTAGACCCTGCGTCGAATACTGCTCTCACCTCTGGGACGGCTCCGCGAAGTATCTGCTGGACGCTGAGACGCAGAGTCGTAAAATATTAATTACTTATTTTAATTGTATTTTTACCACGTTCTTCTTCTAGTTTTGAAGACGTAAAACTGTCCCAGTACCTAACACAATCATCATCTACCTGCCCTTATCCCAATTATTTGGGGTCGGCGCAACAAGTCTTTCTCCTCCACACACCTCTGTCAGAAGTCATCTCTTCATTCACTCCTCTCCTTGTCATATCCTCTTTCACACATTCCATCCATCTTTTCTTTGGCCTACCTCTACCTACCAGTACCTAACACAATATGTACATATATTGTTTTTAGTGTGTACCTAGTAGACTATTAACTTTTAATTAAGCTATGTATCGAGTTACATAATCTATTATAATATTCGACGGGAATTAGCACGTATCATACCTATATATGCAGGTATGTAGGTAGGTACATACCTTTTGTGCCTGACGTTTCAACCAGGTAACCAAGGCCGGTAAAACCGGTAAGATTCGTGTTAATTCCCTCAGAATATAATAACATTATATAGATTTTTTACACCGGACCAGAGGTGTCTGCTGTACAAGACGCAGATTAGACCCTGCGTCGAATACTGCTCTCACCTCTGGGACGGCTCCGCGAAGTATCTGCTGGACGCTCTCGACGCTATGCAACGACGGGCTATCCGTATTATAGATTGTCCGGAGGTAACGGGAAGCCTTGAGCCGCTAGTTCAGCGCCGAACAATAGCTTCCTTGGCCGCATTCTACCGTATTTACCACGGCGAGTGTTCTGAAGAGCTCTTCAATCTGATCCCACCCTCTTCCTTCCGATCCCGAACGACTCGTGCCGGGCAGAGATGCCACCCCCACACAGTGGATAGCATGTTCGCGAGAACCGAACGTTTTAAACGTTCGTTTCTCTGCCGAACGATAGTGGCCTGGAACGCCCTGCCTGTGCACGTGTTTCCTCCCACATATAATCCTGGGTTCTTTAAGCGGAGCGTGAAGAGGCACATCAGTAGGTCGTCAAGTTGAGGGCCACTCTCAATAGTAATGTGTGCTGTGAGAGTGGCCCACAATCGCTAGACGTCGTCACGACTTACCACCAGGCGGGCGGCGTCAATTTGGCGAACCAAATATAAAAAAAAAAAAAAAAAAAAAAAAAATAACATACTAGATTAATATTTTAATTTTTCAACAGACTTTTTTGGAAGTCGGTTCTTAATTCGACTGTATTACAACAATTATTTTGGCTCTCTCGTTCGTTAAAATCGGGGAATACCCGTTTTATTTTTATAATTCCGCGGCCCAAGGCCCCAGCCGCTCTGACGTCCGTTGCCGGGCGTCTCTGGTTACACGCAGCAGGTATTTCCAGTGGCGCCCGGCGGACGGGGGAATACCCGTGGCTCCTCTCGGCTTGCGTCGCGTCGCACATACCGCATCGGGTTGCGTTCATAAACAAACTCACGGCGGGCGTGCCTTGATGAAATTGATCGGCGCAGTTCTTTTGATCGTAGGTAAGTTGTACCTAATCAATGTAAACTAAAGCCCAGCTGGAAACAACCATCGTGAATATTATCTTGGGAGCCTTGCAAGACATGTTGCGGTTACTTACTAATCGATAGGTACCTACTCTACTAAAAAGAATACGTCGTCCAAAATAATTTCGGTGGCGGCGCGGGCGCCCCTATCGTCTTGGCGCCTGTGTGCGCCGCACACTTCTCACACAGGGGCGGCTCGGCCCTGTGTGAACGACTAGTACTTATTTTTTTTTGTATCCTGTTCTGTATCTATTTTAGTTGACACTATGACAAAGTAATGCTTACATTCAATAAATCGTTACTGACAACATTGTGTAACGAACTAGGCTGTATGTTGTCGATTGACTACACATGACTGGTTACGAGTACGAGAACAACACATCACGACACTATTTGTGAGCTTGATTTACATATTGACTTGAATATCATGTAAATATAAATAACATTGAATGTTTAGTTAGTTGGTAAGTAGTACATACAAGATTGTTGTCACGAGTTCGGCAATAAATTCTTTGGAACTAGTGAGAAGCTCAGGGCAAGTATCTCTATACTACATATATACCGGGTGTTACGTAAGGGTTATATCAACCCGAAGCCAGCTCCATCAGCTGGTCGACCAGAACCCGTTTTGATATATGGCGACCGGGAAGAAACAAAAAGTTCATAAAAAAAAATTATTACCGAATAAAATACACACTTGTTTAAACAACACTAACTAAAATCAGCTGCTTCGGTCATCGACATCAAATAGGTTCAAATAATAGGTACAAATAATGCGCGCCTGTGAAAAGCCTTCCGTCTCACTCCTGGTAGGAACATTTTGTCTCTGTTTCGCATCAAGCGATGCCGCACGAAGCTCGATCGGCAGTCGGTCGTCGTTTGAAGTTTCCTAGAATTTTATTTAAAATCATTTAGCAAGGTCACAGGTCAGTTCAGTTGCATTCTTTGTTTTGTGCAGTGAGGTAGCTAAATAGTTGTTTAGTGTGTTAATTTGTGAGTTGTGTCAAGTTGTGTGTGATAGTGATTGTGTTGTGTAGTAATGGCTCTGAGTAACGAAGAGTATTACGAGATGATGCTTTGTGTAGGAGCATCATAAGGCAATTTGAGCGCTGCCCGGGAGTTGTACCGTGAGCGTTGATACCTAAAAATACTATGTACGCAGTCGAGTCGAAACCGCATTTAGCACTGTTACACAAGAAATTAACCTTTCCTGTAAACAGGTAAGATTTTTTGCAATCCGCTTTCTAATAACTATCACTTGCACGTGGTGACCCTGTCGAACCACGGACGAGGTTCTGGGTAAACATAACTATGTGTTGGTCAGAATTTTATTTACATAAACAAAAATAATCCTTTAAGGACGCCCACACTGCCGCGATGCCCGCGTCACCGCCAAGGGCATTGTACATACGTACCACGCGCTTATTGTCTAGTAGTACTGTAGTAGCTACGTCAAGCCGTAGCGTTGGGACACGTTTGTTTTGATTTGAAATATCTTTTTAATTTTTTTGCTTTGGCGATCGCCATATATCGAAACGGGTTATGGTTGACCAGCTGATAGGGCTGGCTTCGGGTTGATATAACCCTTTCGTAAAATTCTGTATAAAGTGCTGATAACCGGTCTGAACCACTATGAAATGAAATGATTTATTTATTTGTATAGGTCATTAAGTGGCTCTTACAAACATCAGTAAGTTGTACTTAAAATAAACATTATTATTGCTTCTATATTTACATGTACTGCCAGATTCGCAAAGCATTAGGTAGAACCGAGAGAAAGAACCTGGCAATAAAACTCACGGCCACTCCTTTTCTATAACTGACAGGTAAATTACACATTTTCTTAAGACTAAATGTGGACGAATGTACATTGACAACCACTCTGCACGTCAGAACAGTCAAACAGTTGAGGATGACGTAACGTCACTACAGCTTCCCAGACTAAGTTTACGTGTGGCAAAAAATGGAACTAATTATTATTTGGAGTTATTGTTCTGAGATTTTGTTGTTGACGTATTTTAATGTAATGTGGCGCCTAGAGGAACGCAAACATATATTGGGTAACTTATATCAGAGTCGCTTAGTATTCGCCACGAAGAAAACGGGTGATACTCGCCCTCTATATAATATAGAAACTCAATGCTTTATGCTGAGAAGAGTCCGATTAAGTGTTGTCTTACTATTGAAAAGGATTGTTATGTAACTATAAATTAATTCGTGAATATCGGCGTGTTGTATAATACATTATATTATAATAGAAAAAAGTAAAACACTAAAAAAGAATACAAAATCCACATACAATTTGAACTTTTTGCAGTAAGACTATTACTGGGTTATTTCTTTCGTCAGTATATACTCCGACCAACGTCTGTTTTTACTTTCATAAATCTCTTTTCATAAATGTCGGCAATACAAATATCTTATTGTCCTATGTCCTATACATAAATCATTTAGCAAAAATAAAAAAACAAGAAAAAAAAAAGATTTCAAATACAAGAATGAGACCAAATAATCGTCGAAATGGGACCACATGGTAAGCACAAGCTAACATTAAAAAAAAAACAAATCCGACACAAAAAAAACATACCGTCGAATTGAAATCCTCCTCCTGTATTTGAAGTCAGTTCAAAAATACTACTACGAGTGAAACAATAGCATTAATCCTAATACTTTTAACTGTTTTGAGATTCAAAATTTAAACACATTCGAATATTCCTACAGTTCCAAATTCAAAATTGCTGGGAAATATGGAAACGACAGAACTTAAAAGGCATGCCTCGTATTTATTAAGATAGCAAAGGAGGGCGAAGTATTCAGCCAGCCGTTCCCAATACAAGTCACTTAACATTTCAGAGTATTTCTATTTTTATTTGAAGACATGTGACTAATACATAGTATCCGTGCTGAAAGTATGAGTACCGGTGATATATTTATTTACACAGAGAAGTGAGCAAACTGTACGTTTGAGAATAAGGATTTCGGAAGGATATTTTGTTAGTCAAAATATTATAATTTCCATAAAAAACTATTAGGTGTCTTTTTATTCGCGTGGAAATTAATAATAAATAAGAAAACTATGATTCTAAATCTTATACTAATACTAGCCAACGCCCGTGGCTGCGCTCGCTTGACAAATTATAAACACAAAACCTTTCTCGAGAACTACTCTATACATTGGTGAAAACGGCATCAAAATCCGTTGCGTAGTTTACATACGGACGGAAGCCACTTTGTTTTAAATATGCGGTGATAGTGAAGTGATAGTGATAGTGATAGTGATTATAAATTCTTCTTTTTTAAAAACGTGGCTCTATCCATGTTCATCGTTAATTTCGCCAATGTCAAGGTAATGCTTGATAAGTTGATAGTCCCGCACAGAAGAACTAGTTATTCCTAACTAGCTCCAGGTGCAGGACAAGAAACGTTGTTCGGTATGTGAGTGTCAGAGAACCCGATTTTTGCGAAGCGCCGCGCCAGAGGTAACCTAAAAAGCTACCAGCCACGCGCTCAGCAAAAATCGAACTCCGATTATCAATTAAAATAAAAAAGTGTGTGTGTCAGCTCCGACGCACGACTGGAGTTTACTCCTTAAGTACGAGTATCTAACCATAACAAATTAGAAAGTTGCGCACTAGAGGTGCGCACCAAAAACGTGACACGATTTTCGTTACTTGTTAGTAGGTTTTACCCCTCGGATTTTTCTCATACCGGGCGCCTTATATATGAAAATCGATTCTTAAGGAGTATATTTTTATATGAAGTTGTTTATTTACAATAAGAATTAAAATGTACAAAATATACATAATTATATACTAAAAATATTTACATTACAAAATATCGTTTAAAAAATCCTCCGCGTCATTGCCGACTGGGAAGGTTCCCAGAATGCTGGCTGTGTTGCCACGTTGGATGGCGATACTTTTTCTTTGGGCCAGAAAATAGCCAGCCTTCTGGTCCTGAGAAGCATCGATTAGGTATTTGGCAATGTCTCTATAAAGGCGGCGAGCACTCGGACCCCATGACCCCAGTGTCTCAACCCCAAACGGCTCAAATATGTAATCACCTGCTAGGTTAGCATATTTATGCCGTTTGAGGTCTTCAGCCGATGCAGCAGCAGTGCCGGCACATTTGACTATTTATTCCCTTCTTCCAATTGGTGGTTCAATGTAGATTAGATAATTTGGTAATATTTCTACTCTGTGATATAATATCCCGAGGCTGTCTACCAACATGATCCGAATTATAATGGTTTTAATTAATGTTTGTACAATAATGTTTTACTCGTCCAAATAACGAGGTTAATATATTAAAGGATGTTCCGAGACCGTGATACTCATTAAAACGCTTTCAAGCATGACATCTTATATTTATTAGGAATTTCAACATGTTTGTTTTGTTTAAGTTACATTAGCGTCTTTTGTTACAGATGACAAGGATGTGAACGATGGAGAAGTGCGTAATGTATTTTGATGTGGCATGTTTGATCTATAAGTATTTCATTCTGAACTTCTCTTGTAAGTAGCACCTATGCTTGAGTTTAAATTGTAGGTACAAAACACACCACGCGCCTTAGCGCGGAAATAGAAAAAAAAATTACAAAACAGCATTACCAATTACTGTCAATGTCTAGTGAACCTTTGCCTTTGCTTACCTAACCTACCTATGATTGGACACGCTCCGTTTTCCTTTTCGATGTTTACTTTCGAAATTTAAATTTGACACTGTAATTTGATAATTGAGTTGAAAGTTCGTTCTGTTTTCAAATTGTTTTAGCGCTATGTAAATTTGGCTTCCTTTTAAACATTTTCAAATTCGGGCATAGTTATTTTTGTTTTTTTTTAAAACACCAAATAAGGCACAATTAATTTCCTGACTTCACTTTTCTACTAATATACCTAGCTAATATTCCATTAACTTAAGAAGCTTTTACGTCACAATTCCCGCCATAACTTCCCTAAACTCATTCGTAAATAACATTTCAGTCACAAACAACGCCCGCAGTATTTACCTTCGCTGGTTATGACGTCACAGAAAATCTCAAACGCGGGTTATGATTTAACTTTGTACTATCTTTGTAGGTTTTCTTTGATATTGTTAAGTTTAAATGGAAATTATATTTGCAAAATATTATACTCAAAGATGTGTTGATTTACCAAATTGGTTCCAATTTCAATTAAGTGTCAGATAGCAGCAAATATTATGTAACTACAGACTCATCTACGCCCAAGATCATCAACCTCCATGATCGGGGCCTGAGGACGGCGGTATCGTCACCCGCCGTCCTTACAGAAGCAGGCTAAAACCCTACCCCAACGACGTAACGACCAAACCCCCGTAGAGAACACGCAGGTGGTCGAAGTACGCCGGGCGCCACTGGAAATACCTTCTGAGTACCAGAGATTGCCGGGCAATGGACGTAAGAGCGACCTAAAAAAAACAAGTAAAATTGGACGGAGGGTCTATAAATCATAGTTTCGCAGCATTATTAATCCAAAATTGTTTCCATTATCGGGCCGTCTCTGAAAATCTCGCAAACAGCATAACGCTGAGAGACAGCCGTTTATTCCACATTTTATTTCCTTTATTTAACTTAACTACTTACTTAATACATTTTTAAATAAATCTGTAATAAATTGTATTTTTACAAATATATTTAAAAATATTAAAAATAGTGACCCATCGGCATCGGGTACAAGGACCAAGTTATACTTGTGGGTAAAAGTGGTTCTGTACCTATACGTTAATATTTGTAGGGTATATTAAAACGCACTGTCAATGTCTGCCGACTCCCACCATTGAGACTTTTATAAAAGGCTGTGTTATAGTACGTTCCTGTTCAGTTTTAGTCTACGAATTTACAAGTATTGCTTAATGTATTTCACAATACAGAAGTATGTACCTATACCTATGTAGGACATAGGTACTAAAGCCTAGTTCAGCAGAGGAGCTTCTATACTAAGATAAGTGTATTGTATTGTTATTATGTTTAAATACTTGTAAGATATTATAATATGACCCTACTGAGTTTCTTGCCCTTCTTCTCGGGATTCTGTGGTAATCGAATGGGCGGATTACGAATAAATACAATCAGTCTTGACTTTAGTGTTTCATTGCTTAGGGGTATAGGTACCTAATAGTATTCTTCTGCCAGATGTTATCGGAGCGATACTCATCATGATTAGACATACGATTATACGATCACAAAGCTACCTATAGAGAATAGCTTTCAGTATGATCCTCTATGTGGAACCTTAGGGAGTTATGTAACATAGTTACATAATACATAGTGTGAGTATATTAGTTATTATGATGGTGTACCTGGGATCTGCTTAGGGATTTATGTGACGTAGTTACATAGTGTAAGTATATTAATTATTATGTTGGTGGTAGTTCACCATCATCAAGATTAGGTACTTACAAACTGTGGATGTAGGGTACTCCTCTATCTACAGTATAGTCATCCTACTAATGTAGGTACCTGGACTCTTAGGGAGTTATGTAACATAGTTACATAATACCTAGTGTGAATATATTAGTAATTATAGATCAGGTACTAAGACAGGTGTGGGTGTGAGGTACACCTCTGCCTACCCCTTGTGGGATATAGACGTGATGTATGTTGGGCTTCCTGACTAGTATAAAGCTTTGTATGTTATGTAAGACATAGAATACTATGAATAGTAGGTAGGTAATTCAGATTATTCACCTACAAGACATCTAATTACGAATAGGCTGAAGCCTCTCTTATTCTTTATGCCACACATGCCGTATCGAGTAGCACTGCCTTCTGCATCAGGCCCTTAATCCAACTGTCTAACGAGAGCCTCTGTAGCTGTTGGTGGTGATGCGATTAGTACGTTAACAGTTGGTGCGAGCTCCTGTTTTATTTTTTTGTTGTAAGGTTGTAAAGTGGAGTAATAAATGTTTTTCTTTCTTTCTTTCAAAAATAATATAATGTACCTATGTGCTTAATCTATATATAAACATCCTAAGATGGTACAATTTTGCCCCATTATCACGTCTTGTAAATCTATTAACCGTATTGAATATTACAGTGAGCTTAAGGTTGACAGGGTCGAACTTAGAATCGTTTGAAACTCTTTAATAAACTTAAGACAAGTTAGAATTCCCGCGTGCACGGTTTAGAATATAGATAAATCTCTATGTTAATTCAAATTCTCAACGGGTTATTCTGTCAATTGAAACGCAATGAACGCCGATATTACACAACGACAATAAAAATATTTGTTTAATACTTTGGAAATTAATATTCAAAGCGTTTTTTACACTGATTTAAACTAACATTAGGATTATAATTTATAATTCCATAAGCAGAGTGTACTCGTTCAATATCCACGAAAAACATCAATGTTGTTGACGACCACATTGAGCACCCGCAACCCTCGCATTAAAACTGCTAAAAAGCGGTACTTTTCTTTATAATAGATAGATAGATAGCAGACAAAAAATCGTAGTAGGAAGTAAAGTAATAGAGAAACCTATCAAATTGTTCAAAGGCCAATCAAAATTTCGCCTACCACGACCTTACTGCTCCTTATTACTTGGGCCAAGGTTGACTTGCATAATAAACCCATCTCCACTTATTTCTGTAATCCCTTATAAATAGTTTGTATGTGTAAATATAATGTCACAACAGTTTTTCGTAAATTCCGTGTCACACGAATGATTTGTAGATTAAATGAACACGAGTCGCAATTAAACAAAGTCTCCAAATACGTCCCTGTATTCAATCAAGGAAATACTCAGTGTAATTTCGATAAGGTCATCATAATCAACCTTGAAGCTTAACTATGTCAAACTGAAGATAAATAGATTTGGTTGGAATTAGATCGTAGCCTGTTCGTTTTATATTCCGACGTTGTCAGTTCGATTCCCTGGTCACAACTAATGTGAAACTCACTTATTATTACGCAATCACTTTTAGACTATTTTGTAAAGGTGCGGCTCGTATTATTTTTGTACCTACCTACTTATACACATAAAGCGAGAAGATACTTAATAAGGATATCGTAACAGTACAAAGGTACGAGTATCATTTGTTTCAAAAGAGCTTAATAATATAGATATTGGTAGGTACTAGTTACAATGGTTCGATTCCCGGGTCTGGTGGATAATGTATAATTCTCTTTAGAATTTTACCCAGATAATTATCCCACAGTCTGGAACTTGTGCCCGGTAAATGGCTATAGGCTCGCCCCCTATTACATGGGACCTAACATAGTTGGCGAGATGTGGGTGTGTTTGCACACCTCTGCCTACCCCTTCGGGGAAAAAGGCGTGATGCTATGATGCTATGTTAGTTACAATAAAACAAAAATCGTCTCATTACAAAAAATCTCAATAAACCTTGTTTTAACATAGATCCATGAAGATCAGGTTTAACTGAAAAATCACGGCTTAAACTTGTTATTTTTACAAAACAAAAATAAACCGTGAATTTCTTAGACCGTCATTTAGACCGTTGATCTAAGTCAATACCTATACAAAATCTGAAATGTCACAAACCTTGGAGTCTTGTTAATAGTCAATTATATTTCGTTCCTGAGGTCCCAGTTTCGATTCCGGGTCGAATCATATTATTTGTGTAATTCACAAATATTTGTTTGGGAGTTTGGGTATTTTCTATGTATGTATGTATTTAGAAATATACATATCGAGTCGCCTTGTCATCCTTACATCTCCTCTCTGGCCTGCTGGAAGAGATTCTTTTAGGAATAAGCAGTGCCCTTGTACTAAGCTCACTGTTCTCTTGTATTGTGGTATGTTTCTCTTATAAGTATGTTATATGTCTTATAAGTCGTCTAGACCCCATAGTACAAACTTATATTAGCTTAATTTGGGCTAAATGACGTCGTGTTAGAATTTCCAAAAATATTAAAAAAATAATATTATTATATTAATTATTCGTTTACAATTGAACAAAACTTATTACAATAATTTACCATAACTTACCACCAGACGGTGTGTTTGTTTATAGCACAAATACTGTCAACGAAACCATTAAAACTAACAAATCCGTTTAAGTTATTTACACATGTGAATCTTTAGATAAATAACTTCAATATTTTAGTTTTTATTGTAAATAAATAATTTACTAAAATTTAAAAATAAATCAAATTAAATTAAAATTTATTGGCAGAGAAAATTGGCAAGAAGTATGTTTTTGAAAAATTCGTAACAACCCCAAAACACCCAAAAGTTTAGTCGAAGGTCGTCTCCGGATTACGTGAGCTTTGTACAAAATAAATTGCAACTTTTGAACAGCTGTGGTTTTAAAAGCTTAAAACTTATTTACCACAGTGGTGTAGCCGAATAAGAGTTTGACATACGAGCGAGTCCCGGGTACGTACATTACCCATATGGATAATCTACCTGAGTTTCTTGCTGGTATATTCTCAGTAGAACCAAATTACCGAACCAGCGAAAGAATCATTTTCAAATGGTTTATTAATGTACATAATGTACTTAATTTAGTATTTTTTATAATATTGCTTGACATGAAATTGTAAAATTTTGACATTCATATGTGCTCTTTATGTGCCTAAACCGGCGACAGCGTATACGATGACCGCGTTGGTCTATGGCCTAAACTGAATTAACGAAACTGATTCTTTGATTCTTGACCCGTTTAAAAAAATGTTTGGTATTGGTTTCCGAATAAAAATAAATATTTTGAAGTTTATGTATCTTTCGTTCGTTTTTAACCTTCGACGGAAAATCAAATATAAAAATATTATTCATGTAGGGCACAAGAGGTAACTATGAAAGTAAATATGAACGTCGCTTCGCCTTCGAGAAAATAAGCTGGCAAAACGAAGTGTGTAATAAGGTTATCCTAGTATCTCTACCAGTGGGGATTGCGTCAATAGGGATATGTGGAATAGGGGGTTTGACCTGTGTATCTGCTGTTTTGTCTGGTGTACTTTTATGTACCTAAAAATTCATTTATTAAATTAGTATTAAAATCAAACTGAGTATTAATCCCACTTTGTTAAAGTTAGTTTAAAATTTTAACACATTTCATCATATTTGTTCTACTCATTGCGAAGTACTAAATCTGAACTAATCCAGTCATTTTATTGCAAATTTCATTCCTGAACAGTTTATTGTGAAGAAAGTGATTTTCTCACTAGCAAGATGCATGGTTTATCTATAATTCACCTTATTTTGCTAACATAAGTATAAGGTTTAAAGTGCAATGGCCTAAGAAGCCACTCCATTATTTTTTCAATTATATGAAACAAATCTCGATGGATTTATGTTTGTACATACAAATATACTGTTACGCCCGTCCCCGATGGGTTAGGCAGAGACTATGTGATCCAATTGTAAATCTAAACGACCCCAAACCCACTTGAACACTCACTATAAATTTCATCGAAATCGTTTCAGCCCTTTATAAATTTCTTTGTCACTGAACTCCTAAACGGCTGGACCGATTTTGATAAAATGTATGAAATATGTTCAAGCAAGTAGATTCCACATAGACACAAATGCAAAGCTCCGCTATCCCTCGCTAACTGTAGGTAAATAAATTTCGCTCACACTGTAGTTGGAAGGCGTCACGTCGTCCAATTTTGTTTTCGAGTGCACCCTTCGCTAAGAGGAGCAAACATAGGTAATAGTTATCCATGGTTGTGTTATATTATCATTCTAAAAATAGTTTTCATCGAGTGTTAATCACTATAAGGGCTTCAAGCCAGAGGGGCGTATTAAAAAAAGGCATATTTTTTTATTAAGCCAATCGTACCTAAATTTTTCGATACACAACCTCTATTTTTTTCATGTTAATAGGATAATTGTTTTTCGAAAATTCAACTAATTACGTACGTCCGAGACGACCGAGAGTCAGATATTCTATTCGTAGCATAAAGACGTATAACAGCCGTACCCACGAGAAGTATGTATCGTATGAGGATGTATCGTATCGTGAATTATGTATCGTACCACAAAGGCGTTTGTACATACACCTATAGATTTTTATATCAAAAACATTATAATATCGCGCTATATGTGCGTATGTACATACGACTATTGATTTTACATCAACTATCACCATAATGTTGTGCCATATTAGGCGTATGCACATACGACCATAGATTTTCGTGTAGCCTTTCAATATTATGTCATGCCAAATGGACGTATGTGCATGCGACCTTGGACCCAGCGACGCCGTCATAAGAAAGAAGGCCGTAACTACTTCAACGTTGATTCCGAGATACTTAATTGAAGTTTTATCCAAAATGAAGGCCCGCGATTTAGTGATCGATTTTGTTTAGTGGTTCTTGTTTTATAAAATGTTAAAAAATATAGGCTTTAATCATGAACCATAATTTATTTAAATTTATACACAGGTATTCATTTTATTTATATTTTCCCTTTTGTTTAAGCAAAAAATTACTAATAAATAATGAAATATTTATCTGAAAGGCCCTAATTACATTCTACGCAATTACGACTTTTCATAACAGGAATTTGATCTTCTTAAGTCCAAATATCTTACATGTAACGCCTTAAATATACAGGGTGTTACGTAAGGGTTATATCAACCCGAAGACACCCACACCAGCTGGTCAACCAGAACCCGTATCGATATGTGTCGACCGCCAACAAGAACAAAATACCATCCAAAAAAAACATTATTACCAAATAAAATACTCTTGTTTGAACAACACTAGCTAAAATCAGCTGATTCGGTCATTGACATCAAGTATAGGTAGTACAAATAAAGCGAGCCTGTGAAAAATCTTATCTCTCTCTCCTGGTTAGAACATTTTGTCTCTGTTTCGCTTCAAGGTCGCGTGTCAGTCGGTGAGCGACGCCGCCTCCCGCCACTCCCACCATTGTCTTTTAGTAAGTACGTCAAGCACTAGTGTTAGGAAACGTTTGTTTTGATTTGAAATAACGCATTTAACTTTTTTATGGTGAACTTTTTTTTCTTGTTTCGCGGTCGAAACATATCAAAAGGCGTTCTGGGCGATCAGCTGATGGGGGTGTCTTCAGGTTGATATAACCCTTATGTAACATCCTGTATAATAAGTTAGCAATAGTTTGTAAAATAGGCTTAAAAGCCTTTGACATACTATTTAATATTCGGAATCAAGACATAATTAATAATAAAACTAAGATGGACCTAAAGGCCAAAAAGAAATTTACCGCTTAGCGAAAGAAAGAGAAGATAGAACCAGATGTAAAACATGTGAGATGTATAAAAGATGAAAAGGGTACAGTTTTAGTAGAAGAAGATGAAGTAAGAAATCGATGGAAAGTGTATTTTGAAAAACTTATGAATGGAGAGAATGTGTGGAGTGGACATTTAAATGAGGGACGAGTAAATGAAGGTTTAGTGAAGGAGATTGCCAAAGATGAAGTAAGAAAAGCGGTACGAATTATGAAGAATGGGAAAGCCGTAGGGCCCGACGGCATTCCAGTGGAAATGTGGAAGAAATTGGGAGAAGATGGATGTCTGTGGCTGACTTTATTCTTCAATAAGTTGTTGTATGAGTTGACAATCCCCGATGAATGGTGCAATAGTAAACTAGTACCCAATTTATAAAATAAGGGTGATTTACGAGACTGCGGCAACTATCGAGGAATAAAGCTCATGTCATACAGTATGAAAGTTTGGGAGAAAGTGATAGAAAAACGAGTGCGAGAGGAAAGCGAGGTTACCCAAAACCAGTTTGGATTTATGCCTGGTCGCGGGACTACAGATACCATATTTGCACTTCGCCAGCTCTCTGAGAAATATAGGCACACAAAAACTTGCATATGGTGTTCATAGATCTCGAGAAAACATACGACCGGATATCCAGAACGGTTTTGTGGTGGGCTTTGAAAGAGAAAGGTGTGCCTGGGAAGTATGTAGAGTTGATCTGTGCAATGTATTGCCGATCGAGAACCAACGTACGATGTGCTGCTGGCAACACCGACGAGTTCTGCATCAGGGCTCAGCACTAAGCCCGTATCTCTTCTTGTTAATAATTGATGCCTTGACATCGGAGATACAGGAAGATACCCCTGGTGTATGCTATTTGTCGATGACATTGTTCTTGTCGGTGAAGACGGGCCTGAGGTACAGAGCAGGCTGGAGAAGTGGCAATGAAAACTGGAGGGTGTAGGCTTGAAAATCAGCAGAACCAAAACGGACTACATGTTCTCCGATTTCGGCGGTCTCTCCAGTTTTACACCCATAACGCTAGACGACGTACCATTGCCAGTCTGCTCTAGCTTCCTCTTGACTCTCTTATCCAGGACGATGGGGAAATCGATCGTACAGTGAAGCACAGAATTGACGCAGGTTGGATGAAATGGCGGCAGGTCAAAGACACTATATGTGACCCCCAATTTCCTCCGAAACTTAAGGGGAAAATTTACAAGACTGTCGTCAGACCTGCCGTCCTGTATGGACTTTCATGTTTGGCCGTAAAAGCGACGGATGAAAGAAAACTGCATGTAGCGGAAATACGAATTTTAAGATGGATGTGTGGTGTAACAGGGATGGATAGAGTAAGGAACGAGTATATTAGAGGAAGTTTGACAGTTGCCCCAGTAAATGAAAAAGTGAGAAGCGAACGGCTATCACGGTATGGACAAGTTATGAGAAGAGAGGAAAGTAACGTGGTAAGAATGGTGCAAAGTATGAATGTGAGTATGATGATGATCATGATGATGAATCAAAGTATGATGGCTTGAGAACTCGAGGTAGGCACAAGAAAAGATGGATGGAATGAGTGAAAGAGGTTATGAGCAAAAAAGGAGTGACTGAGGAGATGACGTGTGACAGGGATGTATGGAAGATGAAAACATGTTGCGCCGACCCCAAATAATTGGGATAAGGGCAGGAGATGATTACAATATTATTTCACAAATAAAAAGCGGCTGCCGCGGCGTCCCGTCACTGCACTTACACACTGCACCTCGCGTGGCCTCTAACTCGAGCCTAGTAATTTTATTAATAAGCGACGCGGATTCAAAATACCCTCCCTGCGCCCTCTCCCGCGCGCTTTTCACTTCAGTAAACTTATAAGAAAAGGTCTTATTGCAAAGTTAGGGCTTTTAATCTTACCCTTATTTATCTCTACTCTCATACGTATGTATATTAGTATACTTGTATGAGAGTAGAGTAGTAGTAGCTTTGGGAGAGCGTAAGGTAGCATTTTCTTTGCTGGTTCCAAATATGTAAATAACAAATTTTTGACAAAATTGTTAGTTACGGCCTTCTTTCTTATAACGGCAGTGTTGCTAAGCACCAAAGGAACAAATTATAGTAGTTATGTAGGTTTAAGATAGAATGTTGATTACACTGTTTTTTTCGAGAAGTTTATTAGCTGTACTAATACATTTCATAATTTTTATTGAATAATAAAATTTTAAGCTATTTTTGGGTACTTTTTTACACACTATCTTGAAAGTTGAGCTTGAAAAATCTATACGTCTTTCTTGGAACAAAACTTATTTTATATCTCTAACATGCCACATGGACGTATAATTATCTAAAATGGTTGAAATAATTGTATAAAAATTGTCTTCGATGTAAAATTTCACGATAATTATAATGAATTCAGATTGGGTTTTGGTATAGGATTGAATACAATAGTTTTGTTTTTAAGTCCTTAGTAGCATTTTTTGAGTTAATGTAACTTAAGATTGGTCTTATATCGTCGAGCCAAATAGATGTAAATGCATTATTACGGATTTAAAAAAAGTTACAAAAAAAATTTATTTCATATAAATATAAAAGCCGATTCATAGACACAAATTATGTCGCAAATTTTTAATTATGTAGCTACACTGGGGATAAAGTTATTAAGTTTTTTTTGTCTCCTGAAAAGTAGGGATTTGCTTATAAGCCCCTTTGGCTTGAAGCCTGCGATATGTTTGGACATTCTGACACAACGTCCCCCTGACATACAAAGCTGTAGAACTCTTCATCTCTTTAAAAAGAAAGTAAAAGCTCATTACATCTTAGCTACCTATTATATTATAATGTAGTATACCTTTATGTAAGTTTATTATAGCACAGTATGTATTAATACATGTATATATGCCCCCCTTAGTTTATGTAAGTTTATTTACTTGCACTGCACACGCGTCACCCTCTCACCCCTACATCTCCGATCAGGCCTGCTGTAAGAGATTCCTCTAGGAATAAGCAGTGCCCTTGTACTATGCTCACTGTATTGTTTGTACTACTGTATTTGTGTTCTTGTTTCTATGTGTGTTGTACATAAATAATAAATAAATAAATAAACGTCATCTAGCGCAAACTAAGTTATTAGCTTGTTGACCGAGCGAGTGAAGCTTCTCAGTTTTAACTCGAGGACTGGCCGATTTGGCGTTGATGGTATCTGTGTCAGTTCCGGTCTACAGGCCGCATTTTGCAGCCGATTTTCATGAAATTTAGCACAAGTGTTCTTTGTTGCAAGGCGCAACTTTTGACATTTAATAAAAAGAAGGTGATTTGATTTGACAGTCACCTACCCTCTTGTGGGATGGGACAAAGACCAAATTAAAACGAGATTACATAAGAAGCACCACCTATTTAAAAAAAAATTCAATATCGG
The DNA here is from genome assembly GCA_963556515.1 of Nudaria mundana. Classification (NCBI taxonomy): domain Eukaryota; kingdom Metazoa; phylum Arthropoda; class Insecta; order Lepidoptera; family Erebidae; genus Nudaria; species Nudaria mundana. The sequence goes on from OY748287.1 coordinate 23,779,743, forward strand.
TTCATCCAGTTCAAAAATCCTTCTCATTTTTGAAATTCCGTTAAAAAGGTACTGTGACCTTAATATAACAGAATTAATTTCTCAAGTCAAAGCTTCTAACTCCTTAGAAGTTCAAAAGTTACTGTTAGTTTTGTATTAAGCTCACGTAACGTTACAACGGGAAAACCTTCATCTAATCTACCGTTACTACAACTTTTTTAATACTGCCTGACCTCTAGTTACAAAAAGATAGTCACAAAACTTTTTATCCGGTTGCCTATAAAGAAAGTATTTTTTTAATAAAGGTTGTCTTTGGATACGTGTTTCAATTACGTACCTAGGAGCTGTTTAAGCCACCACTTGATGATTTAGAAGTGTATAGGTAAAAGGCGTAAGCGGAGCTTTGCATTTGTGTGAGTGCAGTGTACGTGAACGTATATTGGACCTCTTTTACACACACATGTGTTGTACACACAGCTACAAAAAGAGTTTTTACTCTACTTTTCGTGGTAACTCACACAATTGCTCGGATATCATCGTAATTTCGAATGCAACCGAACATTAATTTCCATATTCATGAATTATTAGTATTTAATAAGAATAATCACTTGAGTTTTAAACTTCATAGAGCTGTGAAATTATATCCCTGTTTAATAACACGGAAAGAAATATTTTTCCATGTCTTTTTTGTATCTCATCGTTAAACGAAGCCGTTCTCCATTTTTATTTTTACACCGAATTTAGATAGAAATACTGTCTACATTTTACATCAAAAACTATATGTACTTACTAGGGACATATCGAATATATGTACTTTACTGATGAAACAAGTAAAGTACATATGTATTATTATTCGATATGTCCCTATACCCTTTCATCACACGAGCTGAAATATTTAATAGTCCGGTTTAACCCAAATTTTATGATGTCGAAATGGCTCAAAGCGGGAAGAGCAACAGGTGCAGGTTAACATCCTACCGTAAACTTATATAAATTACTTTATAGGTTTTTGTGGGCTTACGGACGATTCGTCCTTACACACCTTCTTCTATAAATATTGAAGTAAGCAAAATTTACCAGAATAATAGACGCTTTGCTAGCTCGGCTCAATGAGGCATTCAAGATAGACTTTTGGCAATTTGGTTTACTGGTATAATATATTTTGATATTGAAGGAACAAAATTGAAAATACATGGAATAAATTCAAAAAGAATATCTCCGCTGTAACAGTGCGAACACTGCCGTGACCAGGATTCGAACCTGGGTTACTACGGCCACAACGTAGGGTCCTAACCACTAGACGATCACGGCTATTGGAGCTGTTATAAATTAAGTTAAAATACAGCTCTACTTTTCACTTAAACTGTAGCACTTTCACTGACAATTGGTTGTAGTTGCGCAAGCGACGACTAAATACTCTATAAAATTATAACTGTTTAGTACTAGTAGGTCATTGTTTTAGATAAATTCGCTATTGTTATAAAACTGAGAGTGTGTTTGTTTATTTCGCTGGACGCGTTATTCTCAGAAAGTAATATTTGAATTGAAAAAAAAAAATATTTTGTTTAAATTTTTAAGCTTTAAACTTTTAATTTCCATAAAAACCCCATTTAAACATGAATTAAGTAAATATTTAACTCACTGAGAATATTATGTTGGTTGAAAAATGACTACATTTTAAATAAGCAAATAACATCAATTTTTTTAATATCATTTTATAATTCAGTAAGCTAGCTTTTTAAATTTATTTATATTTGGTTTACAATAAAGTGTAAATAAATGTAATAAATAATGCATCACACATGACATGGGACCGTATTATGAACTTAGGGTTCACGACAGAAATATTGTAATTCATTTTCTTGACGTTTCGTAAATTAAGGTGATAAATCAAAAAGTTTCCAAGTTGGTTGACGTCTGGTAGACCTTTGGCTGTAAAAAAGTTCAAAAGTTTATCACAACCATCAAATTATACTTATTTTTAATAACTTAATGTAATTAAACTGTATGATATAAATAAATCTTTTTATAATTAAATGGTTTTATCTAATACGACCCCATCTGAGCTGCGGGTAACTCTGAAAACTTATATATTTTACAAAATTATGCAAAATTAAATTATAATAAATAAATTTCAAGTGACAGTTTTAAAAACATTAATTCATTTATCTTTCAAAGACTTCGACCACTCCTTATCATCTTATCTTTAAGCGTTAAGCAGTTTCATGGAACTTGGGGAGACAAAATTAATGTCGACGATGATTCTGACCTAAGTAACTTGTTTACTTATCAAGCTTCTTTTTTACCTCCTAATGACACTGTGTACTCTGTAATGATGTGTGATTTATGTATGTACACTAACAATTACTCTTACACTACACATAAAAACAACAATGAGGTGTGTAGTGTAAGTGCTTTCTTGATCTCTGCAATCAATAAACGCGACAAGAATAGACATTTTATTTGAATTTAACTATTGTACTTACTCTTGTTCTATCTTACTTTTTAATTCAAATAAAAAAAAAATGCAACAAATGCATTTGTGTAATAAAACCCGCCCAAGTGCGAGTCGGGCTCGCGTACAAAGGGTTCCGTACGGGAGCCCTCTTAAATATTAATTATATTCTTCGTTTTAGTATTTGTTGTTATAGATGCAACAGAAATACAACATCTTTGAAAATTTCAACTCTCTTACTATTACGGTTCATGAGATACAGCCCAAGACAGACGGACGGACGGACAGCGAAGTCTCAGTAATAAAACCCCCCTTTGGGTACGGAATCCTAACAATGGAAAAATGAGGAATATAATATATATATACAGGATACATGTCATAAGGTCCAAGGTTTCCTTCGTTTAGTGAAATAATGATTTCCTAACCTACGTACTTTCTACATACTTTCTTTTATGTCGAGCTCTATACTGAATACCTATTTCTCATCATTCACCGATCCTTTTTGCCAACTCAGTTGGGGTCGGTTGTCCAATCTAACTGCGATTCGGCTGAACTTCGATGTTTTCCGTGAAGCGACTGCTATCTGACCTCCACAACCCATGGGCGATATCGAAGTACTGTAGTTAGACCGGTTGGATTTTTGATTTAGGGCTCCAATTACCATAGATGTTTGTATCACAACCGGGACCGACGGATTAACGTGCTTTCCTAGTCACGGAGGGGCCTCAATGTCTTTAGGAATGGTCACCCATCCTAAGACCGGCCTGACTCGATGTTGCTTAACCTTTGCAATGTGTTAAGATTGTCGGTTACCACTAGACCACGAGCCCCTCTGAGTACCTATTTCTACGGTGTCAGAAAGGCCTATCTTTGTATATTTAATGATAAATCGCCTCTTTGGGGATTATCTTCAGATTTTCATATAATATTAATTTATTATGTAAATAGAACGTGAAAATGAGGGACGCTGGAAGCTTAAACTAAGTGCTGGTGTTAAATATTACTACACTTAGTTCTTATGTGTCATGTTAATTTTGGTTAATAGACCATTTATTATGTTTTCATTATTCTATACTATCATAAATTATAAAATGGATTTTTTTTAATTTTTGCAACAAATAGACTCAAAAACAGTGTGAGTCGGACTCACGCAAAAAAATACTTATTGAGCGGAGCACGAAAATAGAGCTGACCACAGAGGAATAATCACGGAAAATGTCCTGGACATCGACGAAAAAGTTCTTTAACATTTAGCTAGAAATTCCAAAATTGGCACGCGCGTGCTAGACATGCATCTGGTGGGTTCGGAAAAACGATTTTCGAAATCGGATGCACCATCGAGGAATAATCACCGAAAAACCAGATGATTAAATGGTTGCCATGGAAACACGTGCGTCAACAATGAAAATAGATTTTTTTTTCATTCGATTAGATAATTTAAGTGTTCGATTCTGATTCTGATATGTAATAAAAACATTTGTTCCGCTCAACATTTGCAATTAGCAGCATGCATTTTTTGTTATAGCAGTTACAGCAATACAGAGCATTCCCCCTGTTAGGGAAAGGCCGTATGTTCGAGTCCTACCGATGACATCAGTTTTTGTGATCTATTTATAATTTCTTTCTTAATATTTTAAGAATAGTTTAAGCAAACTCATTGCTTTAAAATACAGTTTATAATAAGTACAATTTTGGGACCAGTATCCCAAGTATGAGGCATTCAAGGTAATTAATTATACATTTGACCATTCTACTGGTTTTTATACATTTCAATGTTGAAGGAGAAAATATATTCAATAAATTCAAAAAGATTAACTCCACCGTAACAGTGCGAACACTGCCGTGACCAGGATTCGAACCTGGGTTACTACGGCCACAACGTAGGGTCCTAACCACTAGACGATCACGGCTATTGAAGCTGTTATAAATTAAGTTAAAATACACCACCGCGTTACATTTAAAGTGTTACACTTTCACTGACAATTGGTCGCAGTTGCGCAAGAGACGAATAAAAACTCGTTGAAGTCATAACTGTTGTGATAGAACTGTGTTTTTACCCGACTGCGTCAGCCAGGGTTATGTTTCGAAAGATGTACATACATACATACATACGCGCGAACGCGTATGGTTTTGTTCCCCTTTCTTTGTTCCTTCTACAGGCCAAACGGCTGGATGGAGTTCTATGAATGAGGTGTCAAATGAAAGGTATTTATCTCCTGAGTGCCATAGGCTACGTAGTTAATACAAATAACCGACTGTACTTAACCAGATATTTAACTATATAAGGACTCAAATATCAGTTCAAAACTAGATGCAAACTGAGTCCCACCTGCTAATAGAAATATTTGGATATAATTATAACTTTTTTTTAACTATGGCAGATATTAATTTTCATAAGACGACGAGTGAGTTACTTGGTGGACAGTGGTTGCCGTAACCTATGGATAGTTGGAAACATACATTATCAGAGGAGTCAGAAACCTGTTGCCGATGAACATTTTTTTTCAACTTAGTCTGTGCACGTTGCACGAGTTAGAGTAGACTAATCTAATTTTATAACATCGTAGACTTGTCAAATAATCCCTTCTTCTTCTTCTTTCTTTAAAAACGTGGCTCCGTCTATGTTCATCGATGATTTCGCCAATGTCAAGGTAATGCTTGATTTTTTCTGCACAGAAGAACTAGTTACTATGAACTAGTTCGCGTTGCGAGACAAGGAAACGTTGTTCGGTGTTGTAATTGAGCGTTTGGGCCTGGATTTTTGCCCAGCGCCAGAGTAACCTAAAAAGCAACCTGCCACGCGCTCCGCAAAAACCCAAGTCCGTCATAATGATAATGATTTTTTTTTTGTATTTCAAAGCAATGTCTGCTTGGTACCATCAATGGTACCGTCAATGGTGGTAGTGGTAGAACTGCGATAGGTGGATCCAACGCTAACCTTAATAGCGCGATGTAGAAATTATGAATATGATATGAAGCAAAAATTCGATGTTGTCGGTAGTGGTCATCGTAGCTCAGTTGGCAGAGCAGTCCCACTGTTAGGGAAAGGCCGCGGGTTCGAATCCCGCCGATGACATCAGTTTTTGTGATCTATTTATAATTTCTTTCTTAATATTTTGATAATGATTTTGTTGGATAATATAGTGTCAATTGTCAATGTCAACATTTTATACTGTTCACTGTATGACATATCATTAATTTTCGATGTTTAGAACCATTTCGGTTCTAAATTACTCGTTACTTACATAAATTAATAACATAGTCGGTATAGCTCTTAACTACTTAGAAGTACTTCCATTAACCGGCGTTGTATAATGAATAGCCATTAACACGACCGAAACACAGCTTAGACTAAGATTATTATAATAAATTCATATAATATTATGTGAAATCTGAAGATAAAGGTGTTACATCACACAAATATTTGATTCAACTCGGGAATCTAACTCGAGACTTCGGAGTCGAAAGCAGATTCGCTACCGACCACGCCACCGAAGCAGTTAGAGGAGGACGAGTTAAACATGTCCATGAAAACTAGTACATAAATAACCATTTGAAAATGATTCTTTCGCTGGTTCGGTAAGTTGGTTCTCCTGAGAAGATACCAGCAAGAAACTCAGGTAGATTATCCATTTTCTTTTTTTAATAAAGTTTTGTTTACATATTCGGTAATTGTAGCTTAAATCCTAACAAAACACGGCTTATTAAATTACACTAACAATCCAAAATGTTATGGCGGAACGACATTTTCTTAATCTATTCACTTTGTATCAAAGAACTCGCAACTTCACTGTATAACTTCTTCACAATAAATGCAAATTATGAATGTTTCATCAAACTCATCATCAAAACTCTTGAGGACTACATAAACTTTATAAGTAAACTATGACCCTAGACGACGACTTTTTCAGAGTTCCGTCCCTAAAGAGTAAAACGGGATTATATTACTAAGAGTGCCGTCCGTGTCTCCATCTGTCACCAGGCATCAGTAATTCTGTTGTCGCTATAACAAAAGTGCGTTTCCAGTCACGCATAAGATAGGGTTCCGTAGTTACCCATAAAAGCTTATATAACTCCTGAAGTAACAAAATTATAACATCAGTTATAGTTTTCCTTCAAAGTTGACATGAACTACCATCATGAATATTTTCAGGTTCTTCCTTCACGACAGCCGTTTAGATTTTAGAAGAGGAAAAGGGAAAAGGGGAAAGCGTTTTTTTTGCAAAAACATGCTCTTCAAAGTTAAATATCTAGCTAACAGGTGCTTAAATCAAAACATCATCTTAGCAACCTCTCAATTTTTTTAAAATACCTGTCTAATGATACTCCGTACGATGGAGTAGACGTAAGAAAAAAATATGATCCCGCTTTACGTGTAGGGCAGGTACCCCAAGAAAAATATATTTCAGGATTTCAGTTTAGCACTTTGTTGGCGTAATAAATATACATATCCATGCAAAGTTTCATGTTTCTAGATGACGGACGGACATGACGACTATAAGGGTTCCGAGACTTTTACTACGGCACAGAAAAAGAATAAAATAATCATTTTAGGCAAATTTAAATTTTTTCTCTAAAACAGATATGTTTTTTGTGTTTTTGATCTCAAAATACCTTCTTGGAGGACTCCCAAATGGTAAGGAACCCGTCGAGCGCGAGTCCGAATCGCACTTGGCTGTTTTTTTTTCAGAGATTCATTATCCACCCACTTCTACCCAGTAATTTCTTTCTAGTAATAGGGGGCAATGCTGTACCTAATCAGGCACTAGACACAATAACTAAGTATTCTTAAATATTAATATTACAATTTCTAGATCGCGCTATCAAGGTTAGCGTTGAATTCACCTACCGGAATTCTAACCTTGATAGCGCGATCTAGAAATTATGATAATATGAAGCAAAGATTGAATTATTGGTAGTGGTGATCGTAGCTCAGATGGTTAGAGAATTCCCCCCTATAAGGAAAAGACCGTGGGTTCGAGTCCCGCCGATGACATTAAATTTTTTGTGATTTATTTATAATTTCTATCTTAATATTTAACTAAGTATTCTGTGATCAAAACATTTTTAACAACCAGAACCATAATATGACATACCTACATTTTGGGCAATACGGGCTATAATTTAAAAAAAATATTGCTTGACATGAAATTGTAAAATGTTGACTTTCAAATGTACTCTTTAAGTACCGAAACCACAGAATAAGGAATAGTACTTACATACCTAAAGTGAATAAACGAAATTGATTCTTTGATTCTTCTTTGATTGAATTTATAATATATCCTATAAGTAGGATAATATCCTAAAATATAATATACTTATCCTAAAATTAGAAGTGTAACGGATCACCATCGATACAATTTATGAGCGCCATAAACTTCAATTACCGTCACACAAGCGAGTCACGTTGCGAAAATGTTGCCTTTAGGTAATTTTAGCATCTGGCAACCCTACTTAACCTGTACCATAGACACGTAAAATTCACAACTCTTTGTCGAAGGCAGATTGTTGAATTGGCCAGATCGCCACTACTTATTTCGTGATTTGTCAGTCTAAGACCCCCCGCATCGTTTAATAAATACCTACTTAGCCGGATTCGACCAAACTTGAAGATACGCCAGTGTAAAACTATCGCGGTAATAATTTTACTCCGACTAAAAGTAGTGGGATTTATGTCTAGTAACTCTACTTGATATGTCATAATAACTTATGGTTCTGAACATCGAAAATTAAAGAGAAGGTATTAGGGATCGTTCATAAATAGTGTGAGGCGTCCAACCGAAACTCGACTACTCACTGCCACTACTATTCATACGTATCTATGTTATTACGATTAAATTTCGATCATTGGCGACTCCTAGTTAGAATAAATATAGTAAGTAGGTACCTAGAATCTCAGAGGTAGCAGTGATCAAAGTTATTCATTCGCAAATCCAATTCATTCAACCTTATAACAGCTGTCGTAAGTGCATCGAACTTAATCAACTGTAGAGTCGCGCTTCGCTGGTTTCTTGTAAAAGTATTGGAAAAATTCAACTAGACAGACACCAGCCCCGATAGCCGTGATCGTCTAGTGGTTAGGACCCTACGTTGTGGCCGTAGTAACCCAGGTTCGAATCCTGGTCACGGCAGTGTTCGCACTGTTACGGCGGAGCTTTTTTTTTTGATATTTATTGTCGAAAAAAGATTCCATTATCGCTAGTTTAAAAAAAAAATGCAATATACTTACTGGATTAAAGTATTTTTAGTGTATTTGCGATGTTTTAGGGCCTTCCGAGGACATACAATGTGATAAATGAAACGCACCTTGCTTTCTTAAATCTCCTATCACACACTAGGTAACGGTATCAAAAAGAAATAACAGAGTTGTTAATTAACATCGAAAGTCAAATATCCACAAAACAGTTTTATTTTTCTTTTTACCAAATCATCATAATGTAATATAGATGAAGGAAAGTTCTAAGTTTCGTCCGTGCTTCGCTAGCAAACCCCCCTTCGACCTCAGAAAGGTTCAAAGTGCAAACAGACTTGGTTGTGGCGAAGTTGTTTGATGAGGGATCTTTGCTTTGAGCTGGAAAATCAAACATTAACCTCTGTTTACTGTTCAATATATGGAGTAACCCACTATGTGGGTACCTAAATTATACCTATGACCGTGAGATACCTACAACTTATTTACATACTTTAATTTCTATAAAACGTCTTCGGTACAATGTTTAATACTTAATCTATGGTTGTTGCATGTTTTTCATTGTATTGGACTTACCAGTCATTCTGCATTCAAATTTTCAAGTACAAATTCTATTTTCAAAAATATAATCCAAATTTTTATAAATATGTATAAATTACATAAATGTTTTCTAAATTCGAATTTTTGACATTTTTAAATTAAGATTTGATTGGAAATTCAAATTTCATATCAATACCTACATACCTAAACTATGGTCACAGAATAGGGAATAGTACTTACATAATGGCGTTGATGTAGAACATTATAGTGACAAAAATAAAGGAAAACTAGGTATGTAATTATCTACCTATTACTCTAATTATATCCGTCAGAATTTTAGATTACACAATTCACGATCAACCGTAATCTGACCCTAGATAATCAATTACGGACCCTTCAATATTAACTTCTGTATACCTATACGTTGCTTACAGGTAGATATTTGAGGTAAGATATTTGATCTCAAGTCATTTTGACCCAACTTACGGGTCAGTAAGCACTGATTGGGGTCGGATACAGTCTATTGGTCTGTGTAAGCCAGAATGACTTTAGAACACGTAAGATGTTCAGGTTGGTATTTATTTAAAACCTGGCAAGTTGATAGGCAAGTTAATTAAGTATAGCATAGTAATTTTGTGTGTATTATTTGATGTGCAAATAATTTTAATGCATATTGCTTATTATTATTCATAGAAAAATTGTTTTTGTTTTAAATTTATTTATTTATTCTTGTACACACACAATAAATAAATAAACAGTACCACTTATCTCTAAAGAGATCTCTTCCAGTGTGCCTAAGAGAGGAGATCATTATCCAAACAGGTGCTGATGTGTGTGCAGGTTAATAAACTTATATAAACATACATAGACGTACAATAATTAAGGTAAAGAAGCGAGATAGTGTTCCTTCACTCTCTTCTTGAAGCTAAGCACAGTTCTTTAGTTCCTTATATCGGTTGGAAGTTTAAGTTTTTTTTTTACGAAATTATCTACGAAGGTTTAATTTCTACGGAGCCAAGGTAAAAGGCAAATAGTTCATTCATTGTTCGCCTCTATTGTCCAGAGTGGTTCTCCAGGGAAACAAAAGAGGTCGTTTGAAGTAGGTGTTGTAAGAAGTTACTTACGTAATAATGATAAAGCCAACACAAAAAATATATGTTATCTAAGAATCGTTGGAAATTTTTGTATTTACCTGTGAAACATGTAATTATTTGGATTGTCTGCTTTGGTCACATTACAATTACTTAATGAACAAGACACCATGGCTCTTATATACAGTTTTACTGTAAACAACACAAGGATTCGCTTATATTTTATTTTTGCAATTTGGAAAACTACGGAAAATTCTTGTCTATTGACACTGACACACATATATAAACGTACGTCATAGACTATCTTTATTACTCATAGGCAATGTTCGAATGATGATGACTTCTCCGGACTTCTCTTTCCCACGCTCTGTTGGTCTATTAAGGGAGCGAAGCGATCGGCATCCCAAGTCTCTGGTTTATCTAGTACTCATATCACAAGCTCTGCTTAGTTTGAGACTAGATGGCGTTGTGTGAATCGTCTTAACATATTTATTTATTTATCTCGGACTAGTGGTCGCCCGCGACTTCGTCCGCGTGGTAATTTGGATTTTTTCCCGTTCCCGTAGTATCGCGCACTCTGTTTGTCATCGTCGCTTCCTACTTACTTGACACTTATCGTCATATTTTGAACAATTCACACAATATCTTTATAAATTGTAGCCTATGTGTTATTCTGATGTATAAGCTATATTATTGTAAAGTTTCATTAAAATCCATTCAGTAGTTTTTACGTGAAAGAGTAACAAACATCCATCCATACATACTCACAAACTTTCACGTTTATAATATTATATTAGTAGGATCTGTTACTTACGTGCTTATTCTATGTCATCTCATGTCAGCACAGGTGACAGTTGGATATTCAGGGATTTCAGTAAAAAAATAATGTCTTCGTATTCTAAGGCGTCCCAGATGGTAAATGTAAATGTAAATATTTCTTGCTGAAAAAAAATATTTTCGTCTCTTTTCATACATTACTTACTACATACATACAGTACTTACCTTATATATTTTTCTAAGAAAAACATAAAGATAGCATGTCATAAAATTACGAAAAGAATGTCAAAGAAAATGCTACTAAAAGAGATATTTTTCTCTGAAGTTTAAATAAAAAACCGGTCAAGTGCGTGTCAGGCCACGCATAATATAGGGTCCCGTAGTTACCTATACCAACTAACAAAGTTATCAGGTCCGTTATAGTTTTCGTTCAAAGTCCAGCATATGGATATTTGAAAGGGGGGCGGGGCGTTGACGCCCTGTTTTAACAAAAAATGCGCTTCAAGGTTGAATATCTCGCAAACGGACACCTAAATCAAATTGTCTTAGCAACCTCCCAATGTGTTAAAAAAACCTATTTAATAATACCCCACACGATGAGGATGACGCGAGAAAATCATTCCCACTTTACTGTAGGTACCCCAGAAAAAAAATATTTGACTAGACATGACGAAACTGTAAGCGTTTCGAGACTTGTACTACGGAACCCTAAAAAGGAACTGGAAATGTCGGTAAACAAAAAAATAAGCATCTTCTAAATACTCCCTGGAGTTTGAATATGGAACGCGGAGGTCTATTGTTTATGGAATGTTAAATTTCTAATATTATTATGTACCGTCACACCACCGCGTTCATCAGCGTTCCCCGCTGCTACATGCTTATGACCACTGGTGCATAAGTTAGAAACAAAACAATTTGGCTCTTGACCACTCACTAGACTAAATCTAGTTACGGGGCTGATTTACACTACATTACACTAAAATGTTAAGTTTTTTTGCTGTAAAAGCGATCTGCTACATCAAGTTTACAAGAAGATGTTTTTACCTTTAATTTCTATCTAATATTTAATCAAATTATATTATTAATTTCTTTTTAAACCTATTTATTTGCAATAATCACAGTATTATATTTGGATGTTTCTATCAACATGGTGTCTAAAGTCCGCTGATCGGTCGAACGACTGACATGAGTGTTGTCACTCTTCCTTTACCATGGGACTCGGAAGAGTTTGTCGTTATCCAATAATATCGCAGGAAATTTCAAAAAATGTGTTAATTGAGTCACGCGTTCGGAATTTTCTGCAATATCATTGGTTATCGACAAACTCATCCGATGCCATGCTAACAGGAATCCTGACAATTACTTTGTTATATGTCGCCATGACAACACGATGTACCAACTTAGATATCGATAAAAAATTGCAAATGCAAAGAGGTTCAATATAATCATTATTGTAATCTTAACAAGTCGCTTCTTGCCGTATGTACCGTATGCATAGGCAAAGGTACTGATACTGCGTTCACATCTAGTAAAAAATATATGAAATACGGAGTGCCTCAAGGCAGCGTTCTCGGACCTCTACTTTTTATTATCTATATCAATGACTTTCCAACGGCGACTACCTTTCCAATGGTAATGTTCGCAGACGACAGTACTTTGATTTTTAACAGTAACGATTTGGTCACGCTTGAAGATGACATAAACTTAAATATAAATTCAATAATAAACTGGCTGCAAAGCAATAATCTGGTTATTAATTTAAATAAAACTTGTATTATGAATTTTAAGACCACATCAAAGTATGGCTTTAAATATTAATTATAATGGCACGGTCATACAGGAAACGCATGACACAAAATTTTTAGGTATAAACATAGAAAGTACGTTAAAATGGAATACGCAAATAGATAATGTATGTAGTAATATAAACCAGCACTCGTATGCTCTATATAAGCTAAGAAGGGTATCCAGTCAATCTGCGGTTCTTGTGGCATATCATGGGTTGGTGGCTTCCACTTTAAGATATGGCATCATGTTTTGGGGATTTGGAACTGGTAGAGAACTGGTTTTTAAGTGTATGGAACTGGTAGAGAACTGGTTTTTAAGTGTCAAAAGCGATGTATCAGGGCTATTTGCAATTTGCAACCCATCGAAAGCTGCAAACCGCATTTCAAAGAGTTAAGGATTCTTACCATGCCGTGTTTATATATTTACGAAATATCTGTCTTTGTGAAGACATACATGTCAAAATTTGAGCAACTCAGCAGTCAGCGTCGAAAAGATAAACTACATGTAAGAAAATGTAAAACAGCGCTATTTCATAAAAGCGTGTTTGTAATGGCGCCCAAAGTTTAAAATAAATTACCAAGGAACCTAAGAAATGTAGAGAATATTGATATATTCAAACAACAACTCTCGGCATACCTGCTCAACAAGACTTATTACTCAGTCGAGGAGTACCTGAATGATAATTGCTGCAATTGACATTGTATAACTTGGCATTTTGATAGACACTGTATAGCTTTTTGACATTAATACTTTTGACATTTAGGTTGTAAATTTTTTGTAATTTTTTGATATTTTGACATTTTTGTAGTTACTTTGTAATTCATTGATTTCGTGACATTTGCTTAAATATTTTCTTAATACGATTTTAATGAATATTATTAAATAATGCAATTTTGGTTAAATAACTGGCATTAATATATTTATGTGGTAGGTATTATAATTTGAATTGGATAGTGCTAATTCTATGTATGTATCTAGGTAATTGTAATCTGCATGCCTGCATAGGTAGAACATAGTTCGAGCATGTATATCCTATGACATCTTGGAGATAATATATTATGTACCTGTGTTCTAAGATTAAATAAATATGAAAATAAATTTGAAAATATAAGTTAGTTAAAGATATTTTTTTTTGATCTGGGAATAACGTACCTAAATACCCATAATGTTATTTTTATATCATTCAGTTTAATACCTATTAATAATTGTGTCTTTTTATCTAGCATAACTTTGCCGGCGTGAACATTTTGTTAATACACATTAGCAATACGGACCTAGGCCTCATAAACTAAGTCCGCTATTTTTATATTTCAAACTTACAGTTAGGTCTCTTTTCCATTGGACTATGGTATTCTACTTATAATATATACATACATATATATTGTACCAGCCTGTTCATCAACACCCGCCATTATGTACTGACCTGTTTCATCAACCTCCTTTCGTCCATGTTTTCTACCTGCCCGAACCATCTAAGCATCCCTTTATCTAGATCACTACACACTGCATAGTTCCCGTATCACGCGGCTGTTCGTCACTTTAGCCATACTTGAAACTTCTCAGTTTCACTCCACACTGCATTTATTTTACTTTCATGATTCTTCTGCCACACCCAATATTCACTACCGTACAAAAGTGTAGGGACAAGCACTCCTCTATGCACAGCCAACCGGGCCTTCTGACCGGACCTTCTGACTGTTCATAAAGTTATGCAGTTAGCCAATCACTTGATTCCCTGCCATAACTCTTTTAATATCATCGTCATAATACCCTTTATCCCTTGTAAACTTGGACCCAAAGTGCACGAACTCTTTCACTTGGTCCACTTTTTCTCCTTCAATCACAGTCACACATTTTTATATTATATCGTACAAAATGTTAAAACTGATAAATACCTTACCAAAATCCAATCTTAATCATTTTTTTAGCTAGAGATATCCAGGGAAATGTCCCTCTGAATAGCAACGGCTACAGTTGCGAGCGGTGTTTGCGATATTCGAACTTATAATATTTGCACAAACCAAAATGATCCTACAAAAGTTTTGGATACAACCGAGGTTATGAATTTTACTGGTGGTTGCAGAAAGTTCTGCAGTAGGCGTAAGGAACCCACAGATGTTAATATTTTTGGTCTTACTTCTTGAACGTTACTTTCTAGGGTGGTCATTGCTGCCAGCATTCTAGGAAGTATTCAGTTAGTGACGACGTCAATGAATTGTTCCACGAACTTTATAAATATTGTAATTTTACTAAATAATACTTATTGATATGTTTATAAATAGTAAAAAGTCTTTATTTCATAAACGACATCCAACTTTGTGACATTTTTGAAACCTGATTTTCCTAGTCGATTTATCAAATTTATCGATAACTTTTATCGACGATGCAACAGCATCAAAAGTGGTCGGTAACTTTGTGTCTTGTCATTATAGTGTTATGATACAAAATGTATATGTATGTGTTTGTGAAAATGTTAATGTGTTATTCTTATTGTCATGTGTGAGTTTCGTAGTGGCACCCGATTGGGTTTGAGCGTCTGAGAATGTGTGCGTGTCGATGACCCCCCCGCACCAAACATGGCAGACTTTTATGTATCGGGAAAATGCATAATGCCTTATCCCGTCGTATACGGCGACAGCGTATACGACGACCGCGTTGGTCTATGTGTACCGTGCCTATTCAGTGTGGTTCGTAATTCCAAGATAACATTCATGAAATATAAATGAATTAAGGTATGCGGCATTATAGTGAGATTTTGTGGCTTTTTTCAGCGAATAAGTAAGTTGTAAAACGGTTATGGTTACATTTATCGTATAAATAAAAAGCTCTTTAAGGCTCTATGATTTGATTACAATTACAAATTCTCATCCCGACCAAACCCCCGAAGAGGCCACACAGGTGGTCAAAGTCAAAGAGAAGCCCGGCATCGGACATGAGAACGGCCGTACCTTGGGCCGCGGAATTTAAGAAAAAAAAGTCGTCCGTTCCCTATGTAAGTATACTAACTAGGTCTTTAAAACTACACATCGGATTTTGATGCGGTTTTCACCAATGTATGGAGTGGTTCTCGAGAAAGGTTTTTAGTGTAACAATTGTCATGCGGGTGAAGCCGCAGGCGTCTGCTAGTGAAATATAAAATATAAAGTTGTCTGTGTACTAACATATTATATAGGTGCTTTAATATATTATTTTGTACGTATTAGTTTTCTATACTAAATTATGAAGAGGAAAGATTTGATTGTTGGCAACTCATAGGCTTCGAAACTACTAAACGATTTTGAAAACTCCTTCACTAATTATACTACAATACATTATTCATGAGTGCTAAAGGTTATTTTTTATACAAGTAATTTGTTCCCGCACGAGACAACTATATCACGCGGTAATCAGATTGCAAATTATAAAAAAAACTTTCACCTTGTATGTCTGTTCACGATAAACTCAAAATCTATCCGTAAATATCTAATCAATCAAAGAATCAAAGAATCAAAGAATCAAAGAATCAATTTCATTTATTCAGTTTAGGCACATAAAGAGCACATATGAATGTCAAAATTTTACAATTTTGTCAAGTAATATTATAAAAATACTAAATTAAGTAAGTACATAAATAACCATTAGAAAATGATTCTTTCGCTGGTTCGGTTATTTGGTTCTCCTGAGAAGAGACCAGCAAGAAACTCAGGTAGATTATCCATTTTCTTTTTTAATATTGTTTTGTTTACATTGTTACAATTAGTTTCTATTGTATTATACGAGTGGCCAACAACAGAAGATTAGGGTGACCATGCATTTTTATCATTAAGATATTCGTCTACATTATAGTAGCCTTTCATCATCAAACATTTTTTAACTACTATTTTAAACTTATTAAGAGGCATGTCAACCAAATCCTGAGGAATTTTATTATAAATTTTTATACATTTGCCAACAAACGAATTACCAACTTTATGAAGTCTAATTTTTGTCATTGCCAATTTATTTTTATTTCTTGTATTAAAATTATGGTTATCGGAATTTTTTTTGAATAGATCTATGTTCTTCCGTACATATAAGATGTTGTCGTAAACATATTGAGAAGCAACTGTTAAAATATTAATTTCTTTAAATAATTCTTTCAGCGAGTCACGGGGTCCGAGTCTATAGATTGCTCGTATAGCTCGTTTCTGTAATATGAATATTGTCTCAATATCGGCAGCTGAGCCCCACAGCAGCAGACCATATGACATAACGCTATGAAAGTAGCTAAAATAAACTAATCGTGCCGTTTTTTCGTCAGTCAGAGACCTTATCTTTCTAACCGCATAGGCAGCTGAGCTAAGTCTTCCTGCCAAGGCTGTGATATGAAGACCCCATTGTAGTTTACTATCTAGAGTTATCCCAAGAAAAACTGTGGTATTGACTATTTGAACTAATTCATTATTCATAGTAATATGAGTATCCACCTGTCTAACATTGGGCATAGTAAATTTTACACATTTTGTTTTCTTCGCATTGAGCAGCAAGTTGTTACTTGTGAACCAATGCAATATTTCCGAAAGGGTATTATTTACATCGTCAAGTGCTACTTTTTGTCTATCACTTTTAAAAATTAATGATGTGTCATCAGCAAATAATACTATCTCACAAAGATTTTTAGTGAAATAAGGAAGATCGTTTACGTATATTAAGAATAAAAGGGGTCCTAATATAGAGCCCTGGGGTACTCCCATGACTAATGAGGCGCCAGAAGAGTCGGTGCCATTAATGTTTACTTTTTGTACTCTACCAGTGAGGTAAGACTCGAGTAAGCCAAGTGAGCTGTTCGAAACACCATAATAACCTAATTTTAGTAGCAAAGTCCCATGATCAACACAATCAAAAGCTTTTGATAGATCACAAAATATACCAATAGCATCCTGCTTTTCCTCCCAAGCATCAAATATATGTTTCACAAGTGCAACTCCTGCATCCGTTGTGTTCCTGCCTTTAGTGAAACCAAACTGTTTGTTATGAAGTAACTTATTGTCTGTAAAATGTGAAAGCAATTGATTAAATATTATTTTTTCAAAAATTTTACTGAGTGATGGGAGTATGGAAATAGGTCGAAAATTTGAAGGATCACTTTTGTCTCCTGCTTTAAATAAAGGATTGATTTTACTGTACTTCATAAGATGAGGAAACTGATTTTCATCTATACATTTATTGAATATGAATGCAAGGTGAGGTGCTATAGCGGGCACTATTGATTTTATTATATTAGTTGAAATGCCCCAAAGATCCTCGGTATTTTTTATATTTAGTTGTTTAAAAGTTTTAAGTATAGTGACAGAGTCAATATACTGAAAATCAAAGTTAATTCTACATTTATCAACACTAGATTTAAGAAGAGAATTGGCTACGTTTTTTGACGAATTTAACTTATTTGTAGTGGTGATTGGAACATTTGTGAAGAAAGATTCAAATGCATTGGCCACTTCAGAATCAGTTTTAATATGTTTATCATCTATTTTTAACTCGAAGGATCGATCACGTGACTTTGCTTTACAAGTTTCTTTGTTAATAACATTCCATATTGCCTTCGTTTTATTATCAGATTTTTCAATTTTAGCCCGTATATAATTAGATTTAGCTGTTGAACATACTTTTTTGAATAGTTTGGAGTACTTTTTAATCTGTTCAATTACTTGTGGCTCATTAGTAGATGCCTTTGTCTCGTATAATTCATATAATTTCCTTCTACTTTTATAGATTCCAGGCGTAGCCCAATCACTAAATTTTATTTTAAATTGATTTACATTTATTGTTTTTTTAGTGAAAATGTTATCACATTCGTATTTGATTACTCCGAACAAATCTCCGTAATGATCATTCGGGTGTTTATCATTATTCAACTCCAAAAGAGGTACTTTATTCTTAATGTTTTCTTTAAATTTTTCTAATCTATAAGTTGTGATTGGTCTACAAACAATATTTTTTGATAATGGAACATGTTGGAACTTAAATCTAGCTAACTGACCTGCATGATCTGAATTTACAAAATGTATTATAGATTTCTCATCTACATCGCTGTTAGAAAAAATATTATCTAAGCAGGTAGCTGATGTGGCTGTGGTGCGTGTTGGTTCACAAAAAAGATTTTGTAAGTTAAAAGATTTAAAAAGGTTGAGGAACCTTAGCGCGTTCTGAGAGTTTTCTAAAATATTAATATTAAAATCGCCACATACAACTATAGTCTTCTTACATTTACATACCTTTTTTAAGGCTTCCTCCATAATGGACTCAAACAGGTAGTAATCTCCAGAAGGAGGTCTATAGACGCTAATAATAATATATTGTTCTAGCTCTGCACATGATAGTTCAATATTTCGCTCACTTGTGAGTGCTACTACGTCTTTTCGGTCTTTTGATTTTAATTTGTCATTAATTAAAATGAGAGACCCACCTCTTATAGCGGAATCTCTAGTAAACGCACTAATGATTTTATAATTATCAATATTAACTAAGAGTTCATGTTTTTTTAACCAGTGTTCAGTTAAACAAAGTACATGGATACGTTTTTCATTTAAAAATAATTCTAGTTCTAACTCTTTGCCAGAAAAGCCTTCAATATTTTGATGAATTATATTCATGAACATAGACTTTTCCTTTGTCCTTAAATTTAATTTGCTAGGGATTTCCTCTATTGTCCTACAACTAAGTTTAAATTATTGTCACCCTTTTCAGGAACAGATTCCAAGGTCACAAGACAAACATAGTCACTTTTCTGCTCAATAAAAGCAGATTGTTTAGCCAAGTTTTTGGCTGAATAACTAATAAAATATGATAGCGAAGATGCTATCTGTCTCCTAAAATATCTATTCAAATAGAATTTATCTTCCGTCAATAACAATTTATTTTCTAAATACATGTTAATGTCAATCAGATGGAATTTATTTGGATTATGAAATGTCAATGTATGTATTGTTTGATTTAGCTTATATCTAAGATTGTTTTCGGCCTGTGACAAGCCACGGCTATAAGGAAGTGTGAATAAAATAATGTTTTTAACATCTAATAAGCTCAGTAATTCTAAACAGTTTACAATTGCATTTCTGTCTGCATTTCCCCTATCTCCCACCAAAATTAAAAGTGTACAGTTGCTGTTTAAATTACAATTTTTAATTTTTTTTATAATGTTACAGTAAGTTAATCCCGGCATACAATAGTTAGTAACATTTTGTTCTAAATATGAACTAAGTAACTGGCCCATTGATTTCCCTAATTCATCACAAAACATAACTATTTCAGATTTAATCATATTTCGTTTGGTGAAGGAACTACTGGGTTTCTTGTTTGACTCAAGTGAAGGGCTTATGTTTGAAGTCAGCGAGGACTTACAGACCGGCTCAGGACTAATTAAATGGTTGTTTGATGTCAATGTGGAATTTGGACTCATAAGCTTCTTCATGGCCAGAATGTATTCCTGATACTCACTTTTAACATTACAATACCTGTCAGTCATTATGTCTAGTGAATTTTTTAAATTATTAATTTCTGATTCTAACTTTAAAATATTGTTATTATGATCAGAGATATTATTTTCAATTAATAATGAATACATGTCAAGTTCATCGCCTAGTTGCCTTCTCTCATTAATATACTTGACTTTTTTGTACATACTTTTTTGTCTTTTAATAAGTTTTTGTGTTTTTCTTATGTATTTATTAATTTTCACATATTTCTTAATTTTGTTTCTACTGCACTCAACTATGCCCATCTTGTGATTGGAACAATGAGCTGTTAAGGTATCATCCTTTGTTAAATCTATAGTAATAGTGGGTTCTAAGCTGGGTTCAGTAGCAACAAGGCTGGGCACACTACCAACTAACTCTTCAAACAAGTTATGGGTATGGGATACTATGGTGTCACGTTTCTCAGCCTCAAGGTGGGAAATGAGGTGGTGGGCTTCGTGCAGTTCCTGTTCCAAGACTGACATGCGCTTGAGACCCTGTTCATACTCGTCACTACACTCTCTGAACCCAGTCACAATATTTTGTAATCTGTCCCGCTCATCTAACACTAACCTATTCTCTGTGTGCATCTCAGCCATCTGCTTTTTTATGAAGTCGTATTTATTTAGGCTATCTAATAGTTCCTTTTCATTTTCATCTCTTTCCCTATGCAACTGTTTAATCAACGTTTTGGATACCTCTAATTCCTTCAATGTCAGGTCAAGTTTTCTCAAGATATCTTCTTGTTTAGCCTCATCACGGCGAGCAGAATACATGCTACGTGTGACTGGCATTACGATATTATAAATTTATACTGACTTAGATAGTAAAAAGCTACCTGATAATACACTAAATACACAAATAAATACGTAAGTAATGTCAAAAAGAATCTGATTGAATATACTACAACTTCAAAAACTAACAGGTACGATAATAAGTAGTTATTTATTAGTACGATTACCTGTATAAAAATCACTCAAATCACATTAAATCCGAGTTGATAAAGTTTCACTTTTAAAATTTTCAAACAGTCATTGACTTTTAGCCGGTAAAACAAAATACGCAAATATCACTAATTTCTTATTTATTTTACACTGGGTTTTACCTAGATACACTTTGATAATGGTAAGATTGTGTTTTGTGATGAATTTTAGCCCTAATTATCGAAAATATTAATAATAAATTAAAATAAATACAAGACGAAATGCGAACAGATGTTAGCCGTAGTGTTGCCACAACCCAAAAAAAAACCTGCAAAAAAAAATGCGAATTTATTACACGTTTTTCTATTTTCGTTTACAGATGCCAAAAAGTTAAGTAAGAAATCAATTGAGCCGTCCCGTTACTGAAGTCCACGTGCTAATTCTCTTTATAACTCTCTGCCAGTAATAACAACCCAGTTTTATATCCATTGCGCTGTATATTTGGCTATGAGTGTGCCGACACACGTGGCTGCCATCAATTTAAGTACTTTCAATAACAAACACGCAATGTATTTGTATATTTTGTAATGTCTTCCGGCTCGAGTGCCGCTATTGTAATGAATTCTTGTTTTGTTTTGAAGCTGCCGACAGACAGACTGGCTCTCGCAAAATAAGCTATGCCACTTGCGGGAACTATTCCCGGAAACCGCTATAGGCTATTGACTGGCGAAATGTGAGTGTAATAACCATCTATATCTAGTTCTAAGGACGTTGTTCAATTTTTTTTTTTATTTTTTTTTCATTTTTTTTTTCATTATTAATATATGTACACACATAACGGTATAAGAGCGAGAAGATAGAAGAGATTCTATATTGTTTTTGGTTTATTTTCTTTCTATATTTTACTCAGATGATGAAAAGGACAAAAAAAATATATATTGAAATATATTTTTTTAATGATAATTAATTGCACTGTCGTTTACTCTAGCTCGATTTTAAAGTCGAAACAAGTTATTGTGTCAAAATGTATACATTATTTATTTTATATGTACCTAACAATGTAGGTAATTGGTGAAGAGGAGTTTCAGGACGCCCATTGCAGAGCGAGATGGCTGACCCCAAAGATACGGGGTAACATCCGACCACCACGCAGCGGCCACACAGGTGGCCAAGGTCCGCCGGGCGCCACTGGGAATTCTTTCAGTACTTACCGGGGGCACTCGGCAATGGACGTAGGTGCGGGCGAAGCCTAGGTCCGGAACGGATTAAAAAATAAAAAAAAGTGCGAGATGGCGTTGTGTGTAAATTATCTTAGCATAATCTTTTTTTTAAAACATAACTAAATAGGTATCTACTAGCCAATTAGGTTTTTAATTTATTTTCACAGTAGGAAGATATCAAAGTATAAGTAAAACACCTTTGATAATGATAAAAAGCGAAACCGGTCGGTTAATTTAAATCAAATAAAGTTTGTGTTTGTTCATCATGTAAAAAATTGTTGTTTTACAGGCACTTAATATGCTTAAATTATTTTTTTTAAACATAATATACTAGGTCGCCGCAGTCGCGAAACGTACCGTTACGCTGCAGCATATATTTGAGTGAAGCGAGTTTAAATTCAAAATTCTGGCATCGTAATAACCTGGGTAATTCTGTAAGCTATTGATGAGTGTAAGAAAATCCGAAATCGGCCGAGTATTCGCCGAGAAACAATTTAACATAAATCGTTTGAAAAATAATCTGAGTCACCCGTTGAGAGCTCCGCTCGCCTTCGGCTCGCTTCGCTCAATAATTTATTGAGCGGAGCTCAATCTTAGGCGACAAGTGTAAATCGTTTGTGTGTCTACTAAGTCGGTTGATGTGTCAATTTTTGACGTGTATTTTTTACCTTTATTCTTAATTTTTTTAATTTATTCTATTATAGTGCATGGGCAAAGAACAGAAGTCAGCAGCAGTATGGACTGCAGCTGACTTCTGTTCTGTGGAAATTATGTTCAGATTACAGCATGGTTGTTAATTTTGTTAAAAGACATCCTTCAAAAAAATGAAGATTCTGAGTTCACCGGAATGAATGTTCACGTGTTACGCGAAGACGCTTGCTGAACCAATTAGAATTTGTTATGTTCTTTTTTGATGTTCCCAGGTGGCATTTAAATTTTATTGAAATTGGTCTAGCGGTTTGATAGGTACCTCTGTTAATTTAAATATTGCACTAACAATAGTATCAAAATAACTAACATTCGATAAAAAGATATACTTACATTAGTACCATTGTATATTAGGGTTACGTACCCAAAGGGTAAAACGGTAACCCTATCACCGAGACTTGTCCGTCCGTCCGTCTGTCTTGAGCTGTATCTCATGAACCGTGCTAGTTATAGAGTTGGAATTTTCCCAGATGATGTATTTTTGTTGCAGCTATAACAACAAATACTAAAAAAAATATAGGTAATAAATAATCACATCATAAAAAATTACCCAATTTAGCTACCCTTTTCAAACACTTGATAGGTAAAGAAGAGGCATAAAAATAAAAAATAATTGAAAATAACAATCACCTGTGTAAAACGGCAATAATAAATCTTATATACAGGCTGTTACGGAAGGGTTATATCAACCCGAAGCCAGCATCATCAGCTGGTCGACCATAACCCGTTTCAATATATGGCGACCGCCAAAGAAGAAGAAAAAAAGTTCATCAAAAAATTTAAATAGATATTTCAAATCAAAACAAACGTGTCCCAACGCTACGGCTTGACGTAGCTACAACTAGACAATGAGCGCGTGGTACGTATGTACAATGCCCTTGGCGGTGGCGCGGGCGTCGCGGTGATTATTTTTGTTTATGTAAATAAAATTTTGACCAACACATAGTTATGTTTCCCCAGATCCTCGTCCGTGGTTCGACAGGTGCACCACATGCAAATGATAGTAAAATCTGTGTCCCCAATTTTAGAAAAATCTTACTTGTTTACAGGAAAGGTTAATTTCTTGTGTAACAGTGCTAAATGCGGCTTCGACTCGACTGCGTACACAGTATTTTTAGGTATCAAAACTCACGGTACAACTCCCGGGCAAATTGCCTTCTGATGCTCCTACACAAAGCATCATCTCGTAATACTCTTCGTTACTCAGAGCCATTACTACACAACACAATCACTATCAGACACAACTTGACACAACTCACAAATTAACACACTAAACAATTATTTAGCTACCTCACTGCACAAAGCAAAGAATGCAACTGAACTGACCTGAGACCTTGCTAAATGATTTTAAATAAAATTCTAGGAAACTTCATGACTCGACCGAGCGCTTCGTGTTCCTGCGGGTGGCATCGCTTGATGCGAAACAGAGACAAAATGTTCCTACCAGGAGTGAGACGGAAGGCTTTTCACAGACGCGCATTATTTGTACCTATTTTGATGTCGATGACCGAAGCAGCTGATTTTAGCTAGTGTTGTTTAAACAAGTGTGTATTTTATTCAGTAATAATGTTTTTTTTATTAACTTTTTTTTCTTCTCTGGCGGTCGCGACACATCGAAACGGGTTCTGGTCGACCAGCTGATATAACCCTTTCGTAACACCCGGTATTGAGAAAATAAGAGAAGAGAGAAGATTTTTCCACCGTCACTGAAGAACTTTATTTTTTTTAATAACGCATCATGTTGCTAAGTCTTGTAGTTCGCGAAGCTGCCTATAGATGTGTTAACCTTGCCAAAAACGGTAGTTAAAAATAAGGAATAAATGACGCAGAAATTAATTGTCATTGGTCATCGGCTTGTAAGAGAAAGACGCCACGAATATTTCAAGACCAAAATTAGCACAATCGGTCCAGCCATTCCAGTGTTTCAGTGAGACAAAGGAACGGCAATTCATTTTTATTTATAAGACTAGTACGGTGTCTTGCGCGGTGCTTCGCGCCGCACCACGCCATAGGTTTTGGCCTATAACTTTTGACCCCTTAGGGTTAGGTCAAATTTTCGATTTTTTGGCTTGTCTCCAGATCGAGGGCTATCCATAGAGGGGTCAAACATCATTGGAGCATAAACAGCTAAGGGGGGACGATAGATAGATAGATAAGAAGAAGAAGAAGACCCTTATGCTAGGGTACAATTACGTAACAACTGCATGTCCTTCAATAACACACAAATAACATGAAAACAAATAAAGTTTCTTTTCACTTTTTCAACCGACTTCCAAAAAAGGAGGAGGTTCTCAATTCGACTGTTTGTTACTTCATTGTCTTCATTGTCAGAACGGATTTTGATTTTTTTAATTGAGAGCTACTACTTGCTAAGTCCTATTTAAAGGAGGATGGGCATTTTGGTATATCGGCGGCCATTGATGAAATTAGTGTCAAATGAAAGTACTGATAAGTAGGAACAACTTTTTCTATCGACGTTTCATTGTATTCCATTTAGTTTAGAAAATAATGAAATACGAAATAAAGTAATTCCATAGAACAATATCGTAACAATTATTTATTATTTGTGGGTAGGCACGCGCGCGCAGTCCTTCGATTACGCTTGCGTCGCTGTGTATTTGTTTGTTGAGCGCTTCCCATTGACATTCCATTATCCCAAGCAATTATTATTGCAGTTGTATAAGTGGAAGGCGCACAATCGGTTGCTGCGCACACGTTGTGTGTAGTGTGGTATCTGGGATGGGCTAGACATCAAGACGAGGATATTTTATTACCGGTATCAGAACTCAGTGCTATTATTGTACATTAATACATAAAAGACGTTATCATTATTATTATTTTTGGCGATGTTTGGTCATAGTGGTAAAAATAATTGTATTTTTAATGAAATCTACAGGTCATTTTATTTTATTTCCTTATTTTTAAGACTTAATCTTAGATTAAATACGCTAAATCACAGGCAAATATATTTAATTCTATTATTAATTACACCACAGATATAAAACTTCTTGAGAGTGATTGTAGGGTGACAGTACACCAAAAATAAAAAAAATTGTTCCTGGCCGCTGATAGACCAAGCGCCATACGATTTTGCCCATTCTCCTTCTTGGTCCCATTCCGATAATTATTTGGACCCATTTAGGTAGTTTGAAATCGGTTATTGTGTCAATTCGGTGACGTGGTCGGTAGTGCATCGGCTTTCAACTCCGGAGTCTCGGGTTCGATTCCCGAGTCGAATCAAATATTTGTGTGATCCACAAATGTTTGTTTCGGAGTTTGGGTGTTTTCTATGTGTAATATGTATGTATTTAGAAATATATAAGTATGTTTATCAGTTTTTTAGATCCCATAGTACAAGCTTATAGCTTAGATTGGGCTAGATGACGAATCAAAGAATCAATTTCGTTTATTCAGTTTAGGCACATAAAGAGCACATATGAATGTCAAAATTTTTCAATTTTATGTCAAGCAATATTATAAAAATACAAAAAAAAACTAAAAAGTACATAAATAACCATTTGATAATGATTCTTTTGCTGGTTCGGTAATTTGGTTCTCCTGAGAAGATACCAGCAAGAAACTCAGGTAGATTTCATTCCCTTTTCTTTTTTAATATTGTTTTGTTTACATTTTTATTGTATTGTACGAGTGGCTAACAACAGAAGATTAGGGTGACCATGCATTTTTACCATTAAGATATTCGTTTACATTATAGTTGCCTTTCTTCATCAAACATTGTTTCACCACAATTTTAAACTTATTAAGAGTCAACCAAATCCTGAGGAATTTTGTTAAATATTTTATTACATTTGCCTACAAACGAATTACAAAGTCTAATTTTTGTCATTGCCAGTTTATTTTTATCTGTTGACGTTGTGAGAGAATATCCAAAACTATAAAAAAAACAGTTGACGTTTATTTTATTACTAGCAAAGTTTTTAGAATTGGATCGTATTAATTTTAGGAGAATCTAGAGAAATCAGATTACAGTATACAGCAATTCTTATAAATTCAGGATTGACACAGCAAGGGACGATACTTTATGATATTGTACGAGGGATCCATAAACATGATTCCTATCGGGATCCAATTTGAATATTTAGACGTTGTTGGTAGAATGATACCTTTCACAACTTTGAATGTAATTTGGTGGGTGGTCATAGTGGGAGTAAACGGCTCTAACTACCACTTAGGGATAAATATATGAGTTTGGATGCGTGAAGGACGTTATTTAGATCGCTAATTTGGGCGGGATCTTAATGGTCTAGCTGCTAGCTAATCTCTTGTTATACCCGTGAATGTTCATCATCATTCACCGAGCCTTTTCCCAACTCAGTTGGGGACGTCTTTCTAGTCTAACTACGATTCGGCTGAACTTCGATATTTTCCGTGAAGCGACTGCCATCTGACCTTCACAGCCCATGGGCGATATCGAGTTCTGTAGTTAGACCGGTCGGATTTTTGATTTAGGGCTCTATCTACCCCTAACGACTGCCATAGATGTCTGAATGACAACCGGGACCGATGGCTTAACGTGCTCTCCGAGGCACGGAGGGGTCTCAATGTCCTATGAAATGGTCACCCATCCTAAGACCGGCCTGACTAGATGTTGCTTAACTTTTGCAATGTGTTAACATTGTCGGTTACCATGGCCACTAGACCACGAGCCCCTCTTGTTATATTTTTTTTTATTTATTTATTAAGAATACATTATAGATATTATAAAGTTGTGTTAGTGATATAACCTTAAGACTAGTGTTAGTAAACACTTCACTATCGCACTTAGGTCCTTTTGCGTTCCGGTGGTAACGATCCGCGGAAGCGACGGAATACTACACCCTGTGGCCAGAAGTTCTCCTGCATGACGAAGCTCAGGCGACTGTTGGGCACTCGCACCACGAACGACAGGAAACTGACGTTGCGGCTCGACTCCAACAGCTGTAGTCTCGGCGTGAAGGTGCCCTTCTTGCGCACGTACTCCACGATGTTCTCCGCCTTAGTGGTGGGTGTAGTGTAGGCGGGATATATACACAGGTGTACTCGGTACTGCGGCACGCAGCGCTGTGCTGGACTGCGTTGCATCTGTGCTGCAACGGTTCCCTTTGGTTCGTGATCGACGCTTCCTACTTTGCACCGTCACAAACTCATCATTAGCCACATCCGATACCTTCTCAGGTAATGGCTTCGGTGGAGCGGTCTTGTCGACGCTAACAAAACCTCGTAGTTTCGCGGGAGCTACAGGCACGGGCAGCGGAGCGGGGCGCAGGGTTCGAGCGGCTTGACAGTTAGGGGTCGCGGGGGCGGGTGCAAGTGTGCATGCACTCGATGACGGCGACGCGGACGGCGACAAAACTGCTGATGCGAAACTCACATTGAGGTCAGCTTCGCAGGGCGTGTTAATGTTGGCGTGAGGTGGTGACCTAGATACCGCTGTAGTCTCACGTAATGTATCAAGTTCTTTACGCAAATTCACAACGATATTCTCGGTTTTCGCCAACTTTGTCTGGACGTCCGCCAGGCTCGCCTTTAAGGACACTATATCCTTTAAAAGGCAGGTAACGTCGACGTGATCGAATGTGACCGGAGGAAGCTTCGATAAGTCCTGGGCCACAAACGTAGTCACGTCGTCGGGATCGGTTGCCTTAAACAGCGTGATGATATCCTGTATGCTCTTCCTTGTCCCGTCACGCCGGCGGGACACCATCTGGTCGCTCTTATTGAGTACGCTGTACAGTAGCCGCTTGGAGGCAGCTATATCTTTATGGCTGAAACTTGACGAACAGATCTGGATAGCCGACAGCTCGTCCATCACATCCATCTGCTGTTGCAGGAACGCCAGTAATTCGTTTGCAACAAGTTGCGAACTCATCGCAATACATGCAACGGCTGACGCCGCGCTATACTATACAAGTGTCAGCAAACACGTCCGCATCAAAACGCGGCCTAGACAAGACTCGTTATACCTGTGAATATACGAGTACCTACATAATTACTGCTTCGGTGGTGTAGTCGGTAGTGCATCGGCTTTCGACTCCGGAGCCTCGGGTTCGATTCCCAGGTCGTATCAGATATTTTTGTGATCCACAAATGTTTGTTTCAGAGTTTGGGTGTTTTCTATGTATATTATGTATATCTGTGTATTTAGAAATATATAAGTATGTTTATGAGTTGTCTAGATCCCATAGAACAAGCTTATAGCTTAGTTTGGGCTTGATGACGTTGTGTGGGAATTTCCAAAAATATTTATTTATTTATAATTTTCTAAAGAAAATGTTACCATCCATAAAATAACCCTTTAAGGTTTTTTTTTATAATTTTGGTAATCCCCTTTAGCTGTGTAGTAGGTACTGAATTAATGTATGTGCGGTGGCTGGGGATCAAACGTGAATTTGATCCTCAGCTACCGCACGAAACGCAAAGC
Source organism: Nudaria mundana (assembly GCA_963556515.1). Lineage (NCBI taxonomy): Eukaryota > Metazoa > Arthropoda > Insecta > Lepidoptera > Erebidae > Nudaria > Nudaria mundana. The sequence goes on from OY748287.1 coordinate 23,809,307, forward strand.
CTTTGTATATCGTAAAAACATACGAGTATTATTTCAGACTTCATACGTTTATTATTCCGTTATAAGGTCACACTACTTATAAGTTTTGCGTAACTTAAAAAAACAACATGTTAAAACCAAAATATAAGAAAGAAATTATAAATAGATCACAAAAACTGATGTCATCGGCGGGACTGGTTGACTGGTTGGAGCGTTGGATTCGTTAGAACTGCGGTAGGTGGATCCAACGCTAATCTTAATAGCGCGATGTAGAAATTATGAATATGATATGAAGTAAAAATTCGATGTCGTCGATAGTGGTCATCGTAGCTCAGTTGGTCAGAGCAGTCCCCCTGCCAGGGAAAGGCCGTGGGTTCGAGTCCCGCCGATGACATCAGTTTTTGTGATCTATTTATAATTTCTTTCTTAATATTTTAAGAATAGTTTAAGCAAACTCATTGCTTTGAAATACAAAAATATATGGATTTGGTAAGGATTCATCTAAAAATTCAGTGTTAAATATCGTTGTAACACGATACACTGGTAGCGTCAGGTCGTTAGAACTGCGGTAGGTGGATCCAACGCTAACCTTAATAGCGCGATGTAGAAATTATGAATATGATACGCGTATGAAGCAAAAATTCGATATCGTCGGTAGTGGTCATCGTAGCTCAGTTGGTCAGAGCATTCCCCCTGCTAGGGAAAGGCCGTGGGTTTGAGTCCCGCCGATGACATCAGTTTTTGTGATCTATTAATAATTTCTCTCTTAATATTTTAAGAATAGTTTAAGCAAACTCATTGCTTTGAAATACAAAAAAAATACCAAAATATTATGTTTATTGCTTTTCAAAATACTCTCCTTTACATTTTAAACATTTTTTCATGCGATCGAACCATTTTTTATTAAAACAGAGGACCACAGATCTGAAGGCATGTTTTGTACGTGCTGATTGAAGGCTATCACTGCCTCTTCTGAGTTGGTAAAAGTAAAACCTCTCATCAAATCTTTGATTTTGGGGAAAATACAGAAATCACAGGGTGCTATGCGCAGGATGGGTGACGAGTTGTACTTTTTCGGAAGCTAAAAATAACTTTGTTTTGTTAGCCGTGTGTGAAGAAGCGTTGTCATGATGTAGGAGAACACGGCTTCTGGGTCATCTTTCGCGAACTTTTTCTAACACCCTGGGCAAACAAATGGTAGAATACCACTCGGCATTAACACTCTTTTGATCTTCAAGTGGAATTGTACAGATGGGACCCGTAGCTGAGAAAAAAAACGCGACCGTTTTTCTTACTTTTGTTGGCTTGTTCTCATTTTCAAACACCCATTCACAAGATTGCTGTTTTTTTTCGGGTTCAAAACAATAAATCCACGTTCCGTCTCCTGTGACAATGTCATAAACAGCATTTAGAATGTCCGTGGTCGTACTTCAGTAGCATCTGTGAGCACCATTCCACGCGAGCCCGCTTCTGCTCCGGTAGGTGGATCCAACGCTAATCTTAATAGCGCGATGTAGAAATTATGAATATGATATGAAGTAAAAATTCGATGTCGTCGATAGTGGTCATCGTAGCTCAGTTGGTCAGAGCAGTCCCCCTGCCAGGGAAAGGCCGTGGGTTCGAGTCCCGCCGATGACATCAGTTTTTGTGAAAACCTCTCATCAAATCTTTGATTTTGGGGAAAATACAGAAATCACAGGGTGCTATGCGCAGGATGGGTGACGAGTTGTACTTTTTCGGAAGCTAAAAATAACTTTGTTTTGTTAGCCGTGTGTGAAGAAGCGTTGTCATGATGTAGGAGAACACGGCTTCTGGGTCGTCTTTCGCGAACTTTTTCTAACACCCTGGGCAAACAAATGGTAGAATACCACTCGGCATTAACACTCTTTTGATCTTCAAGTGGAATTGTACAGATGGGACCCGTAGCTGAGAAAAAAAACGCGACCGTTTTTCTTACTTTTGTTGGCTTGTTCTCATTTTCAAACACCCATTCACAAGATTGCTGTTTTTTTTCGGGTTCAAAACAATAAATCCACGTTCCGTCTCCTGTGACAATGTCATAAACAGCATTTAGAATGTCCGTGGTCGTACTTCAGTAGCATCTGTGAGCACCATTCCACGCGAGCCCGCTTCTGCTCCGCTGTCGGTTCATGAGGGATCCAACGACAACAAAGTTACCGAACTTTCAATTCTTCGTGTAAGATTTTCTGGACTTGACTCATACCAATCCCCAATAGTCCTCGAATTGTCTCATAGGTAATCTGCGGGTTTTCTTCAATTAACCGCTTAACAGTAGCCACATTATTTTCGTTGACGGCAGTTGAAGGCCGCCCTTCACGAAATTCGTCATGTAAAGAAACTCGACCTCTCTCAAATTCAGCAATCCATCGCATCACGGTGCTCAAACAAGGTGCTTCTCTCCCAAAAGCATTTTGAAGACGAGCGGCACAGTCTTGCGGAGAGATAGAACTTTTAAAATCATAAAAAATCATCGTTCTAAAATCTTTTCGACTTAATTCCATTTTCGTTGCATACGTAGAACTTTGATGTGTGTTAAAAAACAATTAACAAATGATTTCCCGCCAATTGTTTTTTTTATTACTAAGAAGGTTGCAATGTTTAAAAAAATATAACATTCGAAATTCAAATAGTTCCGATTAGCTAGAAGTGCAAAACTTTTAGTGTTCCCCATGTAGTGTATTCATTGATGTAAATAACGGAGAATTTATTCACAAGTACAGCGCAATGTACTTACCATTTTGAATTATCATCACATCCATTATTGGAGAGCGTGCTCTGTATTTTTAACGAAGTGAAAACCAACATTGGAAGATAAAAAATAACACGCCGGAACCGATCGCATAACAATACTAGTACTAACCATTAGGCTCGCTCACGTACACAAGTTTGTCCTTTGAAAAAAGAACACAACATTGGATTCCCGTGGGACTGTCAAATACATATTTTTCATATTCAATGTGTACCGCTGCCAATAGTTCTAGGAACTGCATTGAGAGCAATGGGGATGATGACTGTAGTCAAAGATCACTTGTTTATCACTTGTTTATTTAATTATATAGGGTTAATTTATTAAATTATATAGGGCCTCCTCTGAAATTTTGCGCTGGTCAATGTGGCACCGCCCACGTCAGCATATGCTGAGAGGAGACCAATTTCAACGCAGATGCGACGTGCACTTTTAGACTTCTTACTATACTGACAAGTATACTATGTAAGAGAAGTCTTATAGTCCGGTCCTGTCCGTCTGTCCGCACTTTTCAACTGGAGAACTACAAGTGCTAGAAAGTTATGATTTGGCACATAGAATTTTGGTACCGAATAAACACCATAGCCGAAATAATTTCGATCGGGGGTCAAGTGGTTCCTGAGAACCATGGACCTAAAGTTTCTGAAATTCCCATAGAAAATGTGTGGGTAAAAAATTCTATAAAATATTTTAATGTCGCAAAATTTTAGGCGAGTGAGAATATCTCAATAAATTTCATAAAATAAATAAACAAAAATATTAAAATATTTTGCAACATTACGACATTTAAAAAAGTTCCAGTGTAATTCCATTGTAAAATTTTCAACTTTGATATTGATTTTAAGTATTTTAAAAATTACGTAGATAAAGGTGAAAATGGTATTGCCTGCAGACATGTGATATTACATAATAGTAAGAAGTCGTCTTATGCCTTCACTGCGATAGTGAAGGGCGCCTTGCTTGTTTTTTCCCCGCTCTACGTTCGTCGCCGGGCGTCTCTGGTTAACACGCAGAAGGTATTTCCAGTGGTGCCCGGCGGGTAATGCGGCGTGCACTAACATGCACCGACGACCTACCTACACATGGTTTTGTTTTACTTTTCTTTTAATGTGTATCTTGTTTACGTCGCTTCTATGTTTGTGAAATAAACGTCTTTTCTTTCTTCTTTCTAGTACATTTGGAAAAATGTATTTTCTTTCATATTGAGGGCGAGATCGATATTTTATTTAATAAAATAAATGTATAAAATACAGCATTCCGACATCATTAGTTGAACGCCAATCAGAGTGAAAGACGTCACGACCTCTTGAACGTACAGGTTGGCAAATATAAGTTGGCGTTCCAATGGTGGCGCTAAATTTCATAGAAAAACTTCACAAATGAGATTTTAAAACAATAACTCCATGCAACTATATTAGTTCCATTTTTCGCCACGCGTCAACTTATACCTACTTAGAGGGCTCTACGTCACATTGTTTTCGTATGAAGGTTCATCAATGCACAAAGCCTACAAAGTATATAGATATACATTTAAAGCAGAGTCAGTGACGTCACACACAGGTGCCATGACACCGGCGAGCGTTTTGGAACGTATTTTGAACTTTAAAAATACAACATTTATTTTATCATAAAACTTTGTTTCCTGCAGGAATATTATATTTTTAATAAATACTTTAGGATAGTTTTCAAAATCATTCATCATCCCCATTATTTGCACGTGACACGTATAAGCCGCGTACGATGTGAGTGGAATAGAATCTTGTCACATTCACGTCATCAATCGCTGAAAAGTTCGGATAACGAAACAGTATTGTCTACGTCACTATGACGTCACCAACATGGCCGCCAAACCCATTGTCATCTTGCGCGACTAACTAACAACGCCATCAAAACGGTATGTACCTACTTATACATGAATTCAATTATACAAATTTAAATACAGACTCATTTTTATTGAAATTATTGCTTGGATTACAAACCAGCTTGGATTACATCTAGTTATGTGTTTACATTCCAGATTTCATATCAAAAATTGCTAATCTTTTAAATTTTCATCAATCCTATGATTGATAACGTTACCCTAATGGAATCCAAATTAAATTATATTAGGAGTAGGGTAAACTTCCCAGTTACGGTAGTTCGACCTTATTATTATACGTCCTTTTTGTCAGCACTGTAGGATTTGATAAAGTGACTGTATATTTCTTATTGAAGGGTATATAAGAGGGATTTACTATATAACATTCTCTGAGAAATTCCGAGTTTTATGGGCCTGACCCGATTATTTGAGGTTTGGTGTGAGAAAGCTTCAGTGGGATATTACTTATTTATAATATATTTCTAGTACGTATATACATCTAGGTAACACCTGAAGGAACATTCCTTGAAGGCTTGGCATGTTTTTTTTTTAATCGGAAGGTGGAGAAAAAGATATCGTGATATCCATACAGATAAATAAAATTACAAGTGTCTGTATATAATTACAAATTAACAACTTTTACTAATAGCAGCACTAAATGTTTATATATACACACACACACACATATCACGCCTATATCCCCGTAGGGGTAGGCAGAGGTTCATTACTCCCCCACAATTTGCCAGTATTTTTGTCCCACGTAATGGGGGGCAAGCCTATTGCCGTCACCGGTCACACATATAATGGGCTATGTCCAAAATGCCCGAATGAATTTAATAAAAAGTAGCAGCTACATTGTAATTTAGAAAAAAAATTAAACCCGTTGCCTTGCTATGAAATGTTGATGAAAGGCAACAAAATGTTACGCGCCAGCCGCTATGGCACAGCCAATTAAAGTCCTGGGCGTCTCGGACTGAAATGATAAATGTATGTGATAAATAAATGTATGTATTATGAAAGTAAATACCTTTTTTTTTTTTTTTTAATTCCGCGGCCCAAGGCCGCGGCCGCTCTAACGTCCGTTGCCGGGCGTCTCTGGTTACTAACAGAGGGTATATCCAGTGGCGCCCGGCGGACTTTGACCACCTCTGTGGTCTCTGCGGGTGTTGGGTCGGGACGAGAATCCCGCGTCGTTGGGGTAGGGTTTTATCCCGCGTCAGTGAGTGAATCTGGTTGCGTGCTATTAGGCAAAGGCCCTGCAGCACGCAACCCTTCTAGCCTGCTTCTGTAAGGACGGTGGATGGCGATCCCGCCGTCCTCAGGCCCCGATCATGGAGGTCAATAGTCTTGGGCGTAGTCGCGGAGTCTGGGGCGCCCTGGCCGCCGACTACGGAACTCGGCGGGGAGGGTACGCTCCCTCTCCCTCCCGGCCGCCTCCTTCGCGAGCATGACTTGCTCGCAGAAGGACACGGCCGCGTTCCACCTACTCCGGCTGGAGACCATGGCTTGAAGCATGATCTCCAGCAAGAGGGTATCCACGCCCAGACCCACTACGAGGTCCCGGCGCTGACTCGCCCACGCTGAGCACTCCACCAACGTGTGGAGTGCGGTGTCGTCGTCGGAAACCTCGCAGTGTTAAAGTATATAGGTACCTACAATACTAAGATGGAAAATGCAATTTTCCAAATTTTTGTCTGTCTGTCTGTTTGTTCCACTAACCTCTGCAACGGTTTGACCAACTATTACAGGACTTTCAAAGGTAGTTTAGCTGATGTAATAATGGCTATTTTTATCCCGGAAATGTGTTCCCACGAGAATTGGGAACAACAGCTCGAACAACTACAACTATCTCGAAGCCGGGGCGTTCGGCTAGTTATACTCGTACATACTCGTATTATAAAGATCTGTTATAGACATGGATAGCAATTACTTAGTGTTAAATACATCCCGTAAAGGTTTTACAACCAAATTTACATATTAAAACTTAACGGCATCACAACTAGGATATTGTTTCGGTAATAAAACCAACAATTTGCTTGAATACGGTTATAAAAGTTAACGTTCCCGGTTCTTTGTCCCAGGATAACGTACACAACGTTATTGAACCAGCCATCAACCCCTTACTTCTTTATTACTTTGTCATCTTAGCTTGAAAGGTCACCAAGGGATTAATTCTAGATTTTTCTACAAGCAAAATTTGTTTCACGCACGCTCTGATCTCGATTCACCAATGCGGAATAAAACCCGACCCTAAAGATTCGGAATAACACCCAACCCTTGATTGAGGCCGTATACGCCAGCGCCCTGGCGTCAAGCTTGAAACACACTGGTCCTTCACATACGACGTATGACACGCGAAGTGGGAAACAGCGACGCACCGGTCCTTCGTCTTACAACGTCTGACGTTTACATTCTCTGCGCGCTATGATACTTTAAACGTGTGTGACAGCGTCGTACGCGTGAGATCTGGCGCGGGGACGCGTAAGTCAGTGTGTTTGTTACCATACAAATTGTATAGGCCAGATCCGGTTGAGATGTCATAATGCGTGATATACATCGCATGTGAGGGATGAGTTTTCCCGTACCTTTAGAGTCCTGCGAAAGCATCCTGGGTATGCCAAAGGTTGTTAAGTCGGACATTTAATAAGTCGTCTGAAAAAGCACGATTTGTTGACAAAGGGTTCCGTATCAAAACGGCAAAACTATCATGTATTTTGTATGGGAGCCCACTTAAATATTCATAATAGGTATTCTGTTTTTAGTAGGTATTTGTTGTTATAGAGGTACTAGAAATAACTATCACGGTTCACTAGATACAGCCTGGTGACAAACGGACGGATGGACAGCGGAGTCTTAGTAATAGGGTTCCCGTGTTACCCTTTGGGTACGGAACCCTAAAAAACATCCTCAGTGATTCCTTTACCAGCAATTATATGTAGGTATATGGATCTATTCAGCTTTATTCGCAGTTGTTCCAATAATGTTACTGTCAATAATGTAACAGATAGTCAATACTCGTAATAAAAGTGTGTCAATAATACTAGGTATTCGCTGGAACGCGGGCGGTTACATCGAAATAATTAAGACGGAGAACCCTACCTAAAAAAGAAAAATATAAAAATAAATAAATATAAAAAAAAGAAAAATATAAAAATTAAAAAAAAAAAACAATTTTCAACAATGACGCGAGCCTACAATAAACTCTTAAAAGCTGCATTTAAATATTAAAATTTTGTGCGCGAGGCGACAATCAAATATTTTAGTACTGTCAAAGGCATGTTTCTTTAATTCTTAATAACTCAAAAACTATAAGAGCCACATACACCAAAAACTATACAGCAAAGCACGTTAATGTGATCTATCTGCATGCCAACTTTCAAGTCGATAAGTTTAAAATTGCGACCGGTAAGTATCGTTCTACATACATTTTCGATTGGGACCATCTTAGAGAAGACTCCGCTACGCTCTGTCTTAATAACAGTATGTCAATAACGTAGCAATGTCAATGACCTTTATTAGAGACATGATGTCTTTGTTTTTCTTTCTTTTTTTTTTCTTATCCGCGGCCGCATCTACGTCCATTGCCGAGCGCCTCCGGTAAGCACTAGTAGAATTCCCAGTGGCGCCCGGCGAGACATGATGTCGTGCAATAAATAAAATCGATATAGCAACTTTCCCTCATAACAAAAGTCCGCAATTAGACTTGCAAAGTCCTCACCAAATAGTAGTGTCACGTTAATATATAGCTGGACTTTTCTATTATTCACTAGCTAATGTCCAGGGTTTGGCTCTCGTGGAATAATTTTCATGTTTCCGTTCATCTACCTATCAGCCTACTAATCAAAAGTACCTATTTTTCAAGTGTGAGAAACTCTCACAATCCGGACTCAGGTGGATTGAAACTGCCCACTTCGTAATAACAAGGTATATTCGAATAACTTTCATAAGTAGGTCTATTCCAATAACGTTTAATATGAATTAACACTCATTTATATTCCACGTCTGTCTCTGTCGAGATATACAAACAGAGTGTAATTTTTAAAACCTCCCAACCACTACAACACATTCACACAGATTCATCTCGTTCAAGAGTGAACGAAATGAATCTATTCGAACTTCATAGACTAACTTAAGTGAATAGCATTTTGAATCAACTGACTTACTTACAGGATATATATCAATTACACTCATCGAATCACATCACTTAAAGTATAATTATTTTGTACAAATACCAACTAAGTTTACCAGACTTTGTTAAACAATATTAAATAATCAACAATTCATTACATTAGAATTCTTAAAAGAAACACATCTACAACCTCAAACGGATATAACTTAACTTAGAAAAATGTATATAAGTATTTATATCAGTTTATCTAGTAATCATATCACAACCTGTGCTTAGTTTGAGACTTCTGATGGCGTTGTGTGAATTGTCCTAAATAGCCAGTAATTTAGTCGGTAACGGTCCATAACTACTCAGTCTGAGAGTCAGACTCAGAGTCGGAGTCGGCGGAGTCAGACTCCAACAGCCAGAATGTTACATACCACTCAATAGAATATACACTCCATGCCACGTTATAGACAACTATAAAAAAATGTGAATAAAAAAAATGTAATGTAAGGAGCCTTCAACACAAGCATATTTTGCTTAAAAGTAGCATCTAGAATCAAAAATTGTAAACTTTATTCACACAATAAATTTATTCTTATTCTTATAGAGTGCGAGCGTTTTGCCCTTCCGGGTACTTTATTACATTTGCCAGTCTCATGTAAGGATAATTTGGGCACAGAGATGTGACATAACTCTTAGCACCCTATTAAAAACATACTCTATTTCAAAAGTCGCAAATAGCCTTGAAACTACGAGTGAAAACACATTGTAATATCTCCGAAGATATACTCTAATAATAATCTAATAATAACTACCAACTAATTAACATTCAACAGTACTAAAGGCTGTTAAGTAGACCACAAAGTGAATAGCTCTACTCAAATGAGAATGTGTGAGCCATCAAACATCTACAGAGACGGTATTGAGTACGATACTCGCTTCACTAATCAACTTAATGGCGACTTACTAACGTCTCAGACATGGCCGCTTTTATTATACCTTATTTCTTACTTAAATCTTTGTAGAATATAATAAGTATGTGATACGAGTACAAATAGTCACACTATTTTCTCTCTACAAAAAATAGTAGCAATCCCAGATATAATGACATACTAGCTTATCACCGCGGCTCTCTTTTTCTCTTTCCCTATTCTCGTGGAAACACATTACCGGGATAAAAAGTAGCCTACATTACTTCGCGATAATGTTCATTATCAGAGAAAAAAAAAATTCAAAATTGGTTAATTAGATGTCCGCATCTAATGAACCAATTTTGAATTATTATTTTTACCCGGTTTATTCGTCACATCATTTTCGTGAGTTTTTCTTAATTTCGAAGGGGTTGGGAGGTAAGTCGACTCGCTTAACATGTATCTCTTTTGTTAAACCTATCATGTATTTCCTCTTTTTCTCTCTCTCTCATTTAGAGCCTTTCTCTTGTCGGTAAAGTAACCGCCACTATTCTCTTATTTCAACCAAACCTCCTAACATATACAAGTACAGAACTGCTCATTAAATAGTTACGAATATATCTAACAGCACAGCAATTCATAGAGAGAATAGTAAATTTGATTTGAAAGTGCGACATCGGGACTTGTTTAACAATGCGATACCTTTATGTTATATCTTGACACATATCAAAATGTGAGACACGAGACAGTTCCCAATTAGATTATATTCGTATATCCTGTGTGAGGTGCTTGATATTCAGTCGGTGACGTTGCCGGTTTTATTCAAGTTGCCATTCAACCAATGCCATTTCACTGGTGCTCTTATTGGCTGTCTAGAGAACGATTACTTATTCTCGGGATGTTCAGGTGTTGTACGAGCACAATGTATGCTCAAAAAAAAATTCAATTCAATTCAATTCATTTATTAAATCAGACAATTATGAAAGTCCATTAGAATAATAAAAATAAATAATACATAAAACATACGAAAAATGAATAAGGCGATGATCCATTCACTAAGTCCCATGCAACACGTGCAACTTAGTGAACCGACCAAAGACCGCTCCATCCAACCTACCAGCAAACACCTTCAGCATGCTGTTGGGGCTCCCCCACAATCTGTGCACCAGCGACGCCACTTTTTTCCGCATAAGTGCGAAATCGTCTGTTCTTGTATCAGCAAACATTTCTGATGCACTACAATAGCGGGGAAGCCCCACCAGCACCCTGAAGATGTTATTATATTGCACACGCAGTGCGTTGTATGACTTTAGAGTATAAGTAGTCCACAGGCTACTTGTATAAAATGTTTGACAGAAAGCCTTAAATAACATGATCTTAACATTTACTGAGCTTTTAGTAAACCTGCGAGCCAACATATTTCCCCTTACACACAACGCCCTACGCTCTCTCACAATATCACAATCATCCTTTAGATCTTCTGTCACAATGTGTCCCAAGTATTTAAACTTTGTTACCTGCCTCACATAAGCACCAAATGTACACTCATCTCACAATACAATATAAATTATAACACAATGTAAACAAAACTTTATTAAAAATGAAAATGGATAATTTACCTGAGTTTCTTGCTGGTATCTTCTGAGGAGAACCAACTTACCGAACCAGCGAATCAATCATTTTCAAATGGTTATTTATGAACTTAATTTAGTATTTTTATAATATTGCTTGATTGTAAAATTTATGCTCTTTATGTGTCTAAACTGAATAAACGAAATTGATTCTTTGATTCTTGATTCACTGATTAGCTGATTATCGCGGCGTGATAATGTTCTCCAATTCCAACAGGAACACATTACCGGGTTAAGATATAGCCTATATCACTCTGGGATAATGTAGCTACTTAATAGTGATTGAATTTTTTTAAATCAGTTCACACAAAATAAAACAACAATCAAATCTGTCCTCTTTATAATATTTATATACTTATACACAATACACTTATGAGAACGAATATTTGAAGTGATAATCTGCGCCTCGATTGTCCATCTAATTAAATTACTAACTACTTGAGACTTAATTCGACTTCTCGCATTCCAATAAAAAAAAACTAACAGAAAACTCAGTTAAAAAGCTACAACTCAATTAAAAAATCTCAATAACACTAGATTACGAGTATAAAAGATTTTTGCGCTACTATTCTATCTGCTACGAAAAATTGTTGTTGCAAATCTTCTACGAACTACGAAGTACATGAGGCACACTAAAAGTTTTGCACTTCTAGCTAATCGGAACTATTTGAATTTCGAATGTTAATTTTTTTTAAACGTTGCAACCTTCTTAGTAATAAAAAAAAACAATTGGCGTGAAATCATTTGTCAATTCTTTTTTATCACACATCAAAGTTCTACGTATGCAACGAAAATGGAATCAAGTCGAAAAGATTTTAGAGCGATGATTTTTTATGATCATAAAAGTTCTCTCTCTCTCCGCAAGACTGTGCCGCTCGTCTTCAAAATGCTTTTGGGAGAGAAGCACCTTGTTTGAGCACCGTGAGGCGATGGTTTGTTGAATTTGAGAGAGGTCGAGTGAGTTTCTTTACATGACGAATTTCGTGAAGGGCGGCCTTCAACTGCCGTCAACGAAAATAATGTGGCTACTGTTAAGCGGTTAATTGAAGGAAACCCGCGGATTACCTATGAGACAATTCGAGGACTATTGGGGATTGGTATGAGTAAAATCCAGAAAATCCAGAAAAAAGTGGTGGTCACAGATGCTACTGAAGTACGACCACGGACATTCTAATGATGTGGTATGTGGTAATCCCTACATATAACAGTACAGTCAAACAATACACGTTATTAGTAAAACGTACAGCCAAACATATAAATATACTTACGACAAAGGAATAATTGAAGCAGACATTTGGAACAAGAACTACAATAACGTACGAGTTTGCAAATGGCATCTAGTTCAGAATTAGATCTCAAACACAATAGCTTAATAACAATGCAATTTATTACTTGAAAAGCTGAAGACAACACAAATACTCTCTAAATGTACTGCGCTCAAGTTAACTTCTTAAACTGTCACTCAATGAAATAGAATTTACATTCTGTAAACGTAAAGGTTTACAGATTATTATATGGGGATACCTTTCGTTAACATTATATATGTAATCCTAACATGTTTTAGCACAATGAATTTGGCATACTTTTTTTGGCATAATTATACTTGGTCATAATTGATTTTTAGCAGCATATGTACTGTGGAATAATTATATTTAGGTCTAATATATTTATGCATATTTATAATTTGCACAATGTTTTTAGGCATAGTGTACAGTCGTCTAATAGTATATATTACTAAAATTGAATAGGTATAAATTAATGAAATGAATGAAAAATAAAGAAGTTACTTTAACCAGTATTTCCTATATTATATAGTGTCTAAGTAGGTTTAGGTGCGGCGGGGGTGGCCCTTGGGCCACCCCTAAGCCGTCTTTTAATTATTTTACATATTTACTTATTCTGCGTAAGATGATTATGACTGTATTCATTATGGTTTGATACGTTTATGCCTTTATAAAGCTATGCTTATAAATTTTATGCTTAAATATGATTATGCTAATTTTATTTATGATTAAGACAAATATGCTAAATTTGTTATGGATAAAAAAATATGCATAAATATCATTAGTCCAAAATACCATATGCCAAAATATTTTATGGTTATTTTTTTATGCAAATGGATAGTGAACCTATTATATGACCATCTTATATAGAAATGGGGAATGTCCCCCTTAGCTCTCGAGAACTGCCTATGCTCCAATGATGGTTGACCCCTCTATGGATAGCCCTCGATCTGGAGACAAGCCAAAAAATCTAAAATTTGTCCTAGCCCTAAGGGGTCAAAAGTTATAGGCCAAAACCTATGGCGTGGTGCGGCGCGAAGCACCGCGCAAGAGACCGTACTAGTAATCTAGAAAATAACACCGAGTTCTAACTACTAACCTATTTCTATCTAAAGGAAGCATTTTTAGAATCTTGGTGTCGTTACTACGTACATTTCACCACGCTTATATCCACGAGAGGGTAGGTAGAGGACCCAAGGGAGTAAGGCTATTGCCATTACTGCACACTATACTGAAGACACAGACACATATCACGCCTATATCCCGAAGGGGTGGGCAAAGGTGCTTTACACACCCACAATTTGCAAGCCTGCATTTGCAATTTATGGCAAGCCTATTGCCGTCATATACTGAGGATGGTATAAAATCCATAACCTGCACTGTTTCATTCAAACCACATATCCAAGTCAAGACAGATATTACATAATATGTCGGTTTCATAGTCGGAGCCGTTTTAATCATTGAAATGGATTATTTAGAACAAGCGGATGCCTACGGTTACGCCCGCTTCAGTAATCATATACTTAAAACTTCCTCAAGAACCACTCTATCCATTGGTGAAAGCCGCATCAAAATCCATTGCTTATTTTTAAAGATCTAAGCATACATAGGGACGGAGCGACTTTGTGTTATACCTCCTGTCTTCGAATATAGGTATAGTTAGAGTCATTAAAAATCATATTAATATTCCTTTTGTTTCATCTCAGTGAAATTAATGAGTATACTTTTTGCTTTGTGACTAGTTTTGTTATAATAAATAGCGATCTTTCTTGACAAAAACTAAGTGAATTAACTCGTGTCCCAACCGCAGATGACTTGCTCAATCCATCTCGTATTCATTACGCGTCTTTGTTTGAGGGTTGATTATTGTTTGAATTAGGGAGACGTGGCCAGAATTATTTCATTTATCTTGTCTTATAGGCACGTATGTGGTAGTATTCGAGTTTTCTCTGATCTTGACCTTTTAAAAGTGTGTTTTAATTACTGCTATTTTGAATAAAAATATTTTGATTGATTGATTGATAAGATTTAAAAAAATCTCATCTTCTTCTATGTTATTAGTTCACAGAGTATACTAATATGTATTATTAAAAACCGGCCAAGTGCGAGTTGGACTAGTGCACAAAGGGTACCGTACCAAAAAAAATATAACGTTTGTTGTATGGAGCCCCCTTAAATATTTATGCTATTCTGTTATTTAGTATTTGCTGTTATAGAGACAACAGAAATACATCAACTGCGAAATTTTCAACTTTCTAATTATCACGGTGCATGAGATACAGCTTAAGTAATACTAAGACAGACGCCCGTCTTTTTTTTTTTTTTTAGTTCCGCGACCTAGGCCGCGGCCGCTCTAACGTGCCAGTGGCGTGACAGTGGCGCCCGGCGGACTTGACCACCTCTGTGGTCTCTGCGGGGGGTCGGGATGAGAATCCTGCGTCGTTGGAGTAGGGTTTTATCGCGCGTCAGTGAGTGAATCTGGTTGCGTGCTACGGGGCAAAGGCCCCGCAGCACGCAACCCTTCTAGCCTGCTTCTGTAAGGACGACGGGTGGCGATCTCGCCGTCCTCAGGCCCCGATCATGGAGGTCGATGGTCTTGGGCGTAGATGAGTCTGTGGCGTCCTCGCCGCTGACTACGGAACTCGGTGGGGAGGGTACGCTCCCTCTCCCTCTCGGCCGCCTCCTTCGCGAGCACGACTTGCTCGTAGAAGGACACGGCCGCGTTCCACCTACTCCCGCTGGAGACCATGGCTTGAAGCATGGTCTCCAGCGAGAGGGTATCCACGCCCAGACCCACTACGAGGTCCCGGCGCTGACTCGCCCACGCTGAGTACTCCACCAACTTGTGGAGTGCGGTGTCGTCGTCGGAAACCTCGCAGTGTTGACACCGGGGTGTGACCTCACGATGGATGCGAAACAGATAGCTACCGAAGCATCCATGCCCGGTAACGATCTGCGTCGCACGATACGTGAGGTCACCATGCTGCCTCTGCAGCCAATCGTCCATGATCGGTCTCACCGCCGCGATGATGGTGGCACCCCACTTGGGTTGCTCAAGTCGCACCCTCCATGACTCCATGAGATCCTTTCGGAGTTGGGACCGCCGGTCATCGATTTCTCGAGACGCAGGCCTGTGGTCCCGCTCCAGCGCCTCGCGCCCAGCGAGAGCCCTTGCGTCATTGGAACAATGACGCAAGGGCTCTCGCTTCCAGGTCCCATGGAGGGGTCCCGGCTAGGAGACATGCAGCCTCTCCGGAGATCGTGCGGTAGCCCCTTATTGTTTTGACGGCCAAGGTCCTCAACGGTCTGTTAAGGAGCGTTGAGTTGTTGGCCGTCAACCGCACCGCCCATACGGGAGCCCCGTATAGGGCCATACTCCGCACGATCCCCAGGTCCTGCAGGAAGCGTTGGGTCCCTTTAGGTTGGGCATCAGTCGCGAAAGCGCGACCGATGCCTGTGTCACCTTGGGGACCAAACTTCGGAAATGTGGTCCGTAGTTCCATCGGCTATCAAGTACGATCCCTAGATACTTCATCGAGGGCTTGATGCCGATGCTAACGCCTCCCACATTTATGCTGGAACCTTCAGGTGGACCGTTCCGAGGTCTGTGAAAACACAGAACCTCGGACTTGTGCAAGGCCACCTCCAGTCCCAGCCGCCGTATCCGACCCACGACTTGAGCGACACCCGTCGTGACCTTGAGTGCTGCCTCCTGGTACGTTGCACCCCGCGCCGTGACGAGGGTATCGTCGGCGTAGCACGTTACGCCGACACCCTCAGGCAACGCACCCCGCAGCACCCAGTCGTAGCCGATGTTCCACAGAAGCGGCCCCAGGACTGACCCCTGCGGAACACCGCACGACACATCTCGCCGAGCTGGCCCGAGCCAGCTGGGGAAAGCTATGGCCCTCTCCGAGAGATAGGCTCCGACAATACGCGGAGGTAGAGAGGCGTTTCGTGATACACGAGCGCCTCCCTAACGCAGCTCCATGGCAAGGTGTTGAACGCGTTGGCGATGTCAAGAGACACCGCCACCACCACCTTGCCCTGCGAGACTGCTTCCTCCGTCAGGCTCTTGACGCGCATGATCGCGCTCATGGTGAAGCGTCCCCGACGGAAACCGTTCTGGTTGTCCGCCAGGTCTGGCCCCACCGTGCAGAGATGCTCGACGAGGCGTTCCGCGATAATTCACTCAAAGAGCTTACACACCTCGTCGAGCAACACGATCGGCCGGTATCCGGACGGTGAGTCCACCGGCCGCCCCGCCTTACGAATCAGGACCAGTTTCCCCGTCCTCCACATCTTGGGAAACTGGCCCCTTTCGAGGCATGCGCTAAAGAGCCCCATCAGTCGAGGCCCGAGTTCTTCGAGGGCCAGGACCCATGCACGGCCAGGAATGCCGTCGGATCCGGGGGCAGTGATTTTCCGGCGATTAAGCCGGAAAATCACTGCCTGAAGACGACGTACCCGGATTCGGGTACGTCGTCTTCACTGATGCTATCCGCGTCGGGCAGAGACGGAGCCATGCGCGGAGGGACGTGCTCCTCCGCGCTCGTCGGAAACAGGGAGCCCATGACCCGCTCCAGCTGTTGCGGCTGGAGACTCTGGGTCAGTGGGGGCGCCCTAGGTCGAAGTTTCTCCCTGACCTGTAGGTACGGGCACCGCCATGGGTTCTGCTGCAGGGTCTCCAGGAGCTCCTCGCGGGCCGCCGTCTTGGCCCGCTTTATTGTCTCCTGGAGATTACCTTTAGCCTCCCTGTAAGCCTGATAAAGCTCCGCCTCTCGGATTGCCGCGTCGTCTGGGCGGCGATGCCTCCGGCGAAATCTGGTGTACTGGCGGCGGGCGGAGATGCATGCTGCGCGCAGCTGTGCAATCTCCGGCGACCACCAGTACACCTGCTTTCTTGCCGGTCTGGGTGTAACCCTAGGCATCGCCGCATCACAGATTTGCGACATGGCTCTCCTGAACCACTCCGCCTCAGCATCCACATCGGCAGGCCGGTCCGGTGCCGGAATCCAGGCCTGCACGATGGATGCCTCCAGGAGAGCCTCCCGATCCAGATGGTGAAGTGTTACGCGGATCCGGGGGATTTTCTACCGGCTGTGGGAGGTCAGGTGGGGGGACGACATTGAATCGGATGTACCGATGGTCCGAGTGCGTCTCCTCACCCTCCTCCACGTGCCAGCCAGTAATACGGGCGGCGAGGGCAGAGGTCACGAACGATACGTCCACGACCGAGCTGGTCCCCCGCCGCCAGAAGGTGGCAACATTCCTCCGGTTGAGGACCTCCAGACCACGTGTTCTGGTCCAGTCCTCAAGAAGTTGAAGCGTTGAAGTCTCCCAGGAGCAGGACAGGGCGAGGACGGCACGCAGAGACGAGACTCAAACTGAGTCTCGTCCAGTGTCGGCGAGATGTAGGTGGCCACGACTGCCAACCCATCATATTCCGCCGCAACACACCCGCGGCCCCTTGCAATGATAGCAAGGCGCGAGTTGTCTGCGGCGGACCCCCCGAAGATAAAACAGGCCGAGCCGTCCTCGTCCACCGGGCTTCCCGGGTGGACGTAGTACGGCTCGGCGACCACGGCCAAGTTTATGGACCACTGCCGGATGCTCTGGTACAGAAGATCCTGAGCAGCGCGGCAGCGGTTCAAATTCACTTGCAGGATGCGGATATGGGCGTCAGACATTAATGGACGTCCATATCAGCATCCCGCCGAGAAACATCTGGCCGTGCAGTAGCGGCACCCCCACCGCTCTCAGCGGACGGACGAGGCTTTGGCCTCAAGGTGGCGCAGGTTGTGTTGCCGACCCGGTGGTCCGCAGTTTTGCCCTCCGCCTCGCATCTAAAGCAGCGAGGCGGGGCATCACAGGCAATTGCCTTGTGACAGGGCCGGCTGCAGCGGAAGCACCGATCGCCCACGGTGACATCCGCTGTACACTGCACTCCGACGTGCCCCACCACCATGCACCGGAAACATCTGGTTTCCCGGGCACGAAGGAGGTGCACATGCGCCTTTAGGAAGCCCCCTACGAGGAGGCTTCGTCCGTCCGTCACTTTCAGTGCCGCCGCGACGGGGCACTGGACGACTGTCATCCCATGACCAGTGGAGCCGAAGGAGATGTCTCCAGCCTACACCTGGTCACGGGGGCAGCCGCCCGCCTCCACGATGGCGGAGATTACTTTCTCCGTCGTGGCCGCGTCATCCAGACCCGTGATGCGCAATGCAGCGCATTTGGTGGGTCTGGTGACGCGGACGGCTTCTGCGTCCAGCGCGTCCCTAAGCTGCGCTGCTAGGGCCGCTTTAGGGCCGCTGGAGGCGCCGGAGACCTCGAGGAGGCGAGCCCCGGTGCGCGTCGTCTTGCACCGGAGACCCCCCTGGATATCGAGGGCCGAGAGGTTGACTGAGGACTTCACGGTCCTCAGGACATCAGCGTACCCCACACCCCTCTCCACACCCTCCGTCGTCACCGTAAGGACGACGGCTGTGGAGCGAGGAGCGCGGGGCCTCTTCGGCGCCTTCGCCGCGGCGGCTTTGGCCACTTTCTTGGCCGCTTTCTTGGCGGCCTTCGTCTTCCTCTTCTTGGCCCCCACTACCTCCCATCCCTCCCGTCCGGAGGGATGTAAAGAAGCAGCGGGAGCGTTAGAGGAAGAGGAGGCGGCAGGGGTGCCGCTCTTCTTGCCGCGCCCCTTCGCCTTCCACGCCAGGGCCGCAGTCTCGGCCGGCAACCGGTACGCTGGAGCGGACTGGGGCGGAGCGGGATGGCGGACAGCGGGTGTGCCGCTTGGTCCTGGAGCGGGAGAACCGTCAACAGCCGCCGCGTATGAGAACGCGGGACGTGCTAGCGGAGGGCGGTACGCCCGGTCCTCCAGGACCGCGAGGCGCCTCTCGATCGCCATCAGGACCTGTACCATAGTCGGCACAGGCTGTGGCGGCGATCCGGGTGCCGTGTTGGGCGCCGTGGTGGGCGCCATGGTGGGCGCCGTGGTGGGCGCCTTGGTGGACGCCGTGGTTGGCACCGTGGTGGGCGCCTTGGTGAGCGCCGTGGTGGGCGCCGTCGGTGGCGCCGTCTTCGGCGCTGGTCCAGCCGTCGGTTGAGGAGGCGGCAGCATGGGACCGGGAGGCGCCTTGACCACCTTGGTCAAGTCAGCGACCTCCCGCCACAGGTCATCCATCTGCTTCCTGGAAGCAGCGAGCTCCGCCTCCAGGCTCGTCACCTGCTTCCGGAGCCTCGCCTCCTCCTTGGTGACGCTCCGCGCGAGGAGCTTGTTGAGAGAAGATTGGGCTTCATCCACCAGTGAAGCCACAATCTTCCTCCTCCCCGCCACGTTCCTGTTGCCCCGCATGGCCGCGTTCATGCGGGCAAAAACGCTCATAAGCTCCCGCGCGGGCGGCCCACCGATTTCCCGGCGACTTCGCTGGGACAGTTGGACCGAGGACGGAGGAGGAGTTGGCGGCCGCCTTCTGTACGCGTCGAGACGCGTACGCACCGTCTTGACCGGCACCTCCTCCTCCGAATCGCTGGAGAGGAGGTTGGGGTCCAGGGCGGACGGCGAGGACGTAGTCACTAATCACTTGGGGTCCCGCCCCCGTCCGCCCGTCTGTCTTAGTAGTACTGAGGTACTAGGCTTCCCGTTTTACCCTTTGGGTGCGGAACCCTAAAAAAAATAGATTTGATTGTTTGTTTTTTGCATTGAAAGGCTCTGTAACTATTGAATCGATTTTCAAAATCTTTCACTAATATGTAGCTACATTATCGCCGAGTAACATACGTAGGCTATATACACTTCATCCCTGTGATGTGTTCTCCTGGATGGAGCGGTGGTAAGCACTAAGACTTAGGTCTTAGGCCCATAACCCTTAGGCCCAGTGTCTGCAGTAGTTTACACATAAGAAAATGTATGCAAAAGTTGCTTTTAATCATAATAATTCATCCATAAAGAAAGAATTAATGCTAAAGTTAAGGTTTCCAAAATATTCATAAAAAATATCTTGCGGATTTCACAGATAAATTTCTCAGCATTCAGTAAAATAGACATTTTACATTAAAATCGGTGGTGATTATGGTATGGTATGGTACGGTATGGTGATTCAAAATGGACGCCCACGGAGCTGCGGTCTCCACCTTGTCTCCAATAATAACACGAAGTTCTTTTCCTAGCGGAAGCGGTTGTATATGAACATATTTATTAGATATTTGCAGTAGCAACACCGGTAGGTAACTTTATTTAACATAAGTATAGCTTACTAGTGAACGTCTATTATTTCGTTGGGATGGAATTCTTATTGATTAAAAATGTAACCGTTTACGTGGTATATACAAAGGCTGCTCTCGGAATAAATTATCCTATATTTTACCATATTTTTCTCAACAAATCAGCTCCCATTTGTAGCGTGATGTGATATATTTCTATCTATATATAGAAATGGGGAATGTCCCCCTTAGCTCTCGAGAACTGCTTATACTCCAATGATAGTTGACCCCTCTATGGATAGCCCTCGATCTAGAGGCCAGATAAAAAATCGAAAATTTGACCTAGCCCTAAGGGGTTATAGGCCAAAACCTATGGTGTGGTGCGGCGCGAAGCACCGCGCAAGACACCGTACTAGTTACATAGAAAATAGCTTTCCTCAATAAATTGGCTATCTAACACAAAAAAGTTTTCATTTCATAGTTTCTGCGATTATCAAAAACGATTATTATGTATGTTTTGCTGGAATTCAACCGTCAGTCGCGTCAGTTTTCTAACAGGAGAAATAGTCTGGAAAATAATCAATTCCCTCCTTAGACTTTCGTTTTTGCATTTTATAAAAAAAATTTTTTTACCTGCTTCGGTGGCGTGTTCTGTAGTGCATCGGCTTTCTACTCCGGGAGTCTCGGGTTTGATTCCCGTGTGGAATCAAATATTTGTGTGATCCACAAATGTTTCGTCTCGGAGTTTGGGTGTTTCCTATGTATACAGCTTAGTTTGGGCTAGATGACGTTGTGTGAGAATGTCCAAACATCATATTAATCAAACAAACATATTAATAAAATATAGATACCTACAACCTTTGTACAAAAAATAGATTCTCCTTTAAAAGTATTATTAAAAAGTATAAAGCTCCATTTCACTGGACAAAATACGTGGACCGGACAAAAGTTTATCTGTCAGAAACATAACAGAAAATTTCGCGACAAACTTTGATAACGCCGTAAAAAACATCATACCAAACTGTAGCGTAAAACTTCTAGAACAGGATAAGTATGACGTGCAAACTGATAAGAGTATGTTATTTAGAAAAGCTACAACTGACCGCATTAATAAAATAATAAATTCATTAGACTCCAACAAATCTTCAGGTATTGATAATATAAGAATATCGCATATAAAATTGGCAGGTATAGAAGTCTCACGAGCACTCACTAATCTTATCAATACCAGTGTGTCAAGTGGTACGTATCCGGATGAACTAAAAATAGGATGTGTTAGGCCCATTCACAAAAAAGGTCCCAAAATCAATTACACCAATTACCGGCCGATAACTCTGTTGTCTTCTTTTTTTTTTTTTTTTTTTTTTTTATATTTGGTTCGCCAAATTGACGCCGCCCGCCTGGTGGTAAGTCGTGACGACGTCTAGCGATTGTGGGCCACTCTCACAGCACACATTACTATTGAGAGTGGCCCTCAACTTGACGACCTACTGATGTGCCTCTTCACGCTCCGCTTAAAGAACCCAGGATTATATGTGAGAGGAAACACGTGCACAGGCAGGGCGTTCCAGGCCACTATCGTTCGGCAGAGAAACGAACGTTTAAAACGTTCGGTTCTCGCGAACATGCTATCCACTGTGTGGGGGTGGCATCTCTGCCCGGCACGAGTCGTTCGGGATCGGAAGGAAGAGGGTGGGATCAGATTGAAGAGCTCTTCAGAACACTCGCCGTGGTAAATACGGTAGAATGCGGCCAAGGAAGCTATTGTTCGGCGCTGAACTAGCGGCTCAAGGCTTCCCGTTACCTCCGGACAATCTATAATACGGATAGCCCGTCGCTGCATAGCGTCGAGAGCGTCCAGCAGATACTTCGCTGAGCCGTCCCAGAGGTGAGAGCAGTATTCGACGCAGGGTCTAATCTGCGTCTTGTACAGCAGACACCTCCGGTCCGGTGTAACTCACTTCTGTCGACAAAATCATTGAAAAATACATTGGTCAAGAAATACACAAATATTATAAAGCGCATGAGGTCATTAGCCCGAATCAGTTTGGATTTCAATCTGGTAAAAGTACTACAGAACTCCTCTCTAAGTTCACCGATGAAGTGAATACATACCTTAATGATAGGTAACCCTGTAGTCGTCTTGTTTATTGACTTTTCGCGCGCTTTCGATACATTGGACCATAAGGAGCTGATTAAAAGATTGGAAGGCACTGGCGTGCGGGGACCTTTGCTGCGATGGTGCGAAAATTACTTAATTAACCGTAAATTTACTGTTCGGATAAATGACACGTATAGTAATCTTAAGGACGTCACCGAAGGAACTGCACAGGGATCGGTCCTTGGTCCGCTCCATTTTCTCTGTTATGTCAACAACATGGTCAAATGTATCCAGTCTTGCACATGCTACCAGTTCGCGGATGACACCTGTCTGGTCACTGCCGACAAAGACCCCCAAATAGCTGCTGAACGTCTACTGGCAGATTTTAATATACTCTTGAAGTGGTGTCATGATTCCGGATTAGTGCTAAATGCAGACAAAACACAACTAATGCATATTAAATCCCCTCACCTTAAATATTCTCCATGTGACGAGGTAGTTGCACATAAACACAGCTGCCTTCATGGGTCGCCGGTATGTCATTGTGACTGTCCTCTTGTAAAATGTATCGATAGACAGCGTTACTTGGGTGTGATTATTGATAACAAATTTAACTGGGGCCCACATATTGAGTATGTCTGTAATAAACTTAGGCAATTCCTCGCCAATATGGTCATACTAAAAAATCGCATCCCATATAGAATCAAAATGATGCTGTATAACTAGCAGAGTCCTATGTTCAATATGGATTAAGCAGCTACGGACGCACATATAGCACCTACCTACAAAGTATTTTTAATATTCAGCGGCGAATCCTTCGTAACATTGTTTCCGCAAATATTAAACAGCAGTAACAGCAGTTTGATGATGACGATAATGGCCTCTTTACCTATTGTAAAATCCTACCAGTTCAAACCCAAGTGAAGTTCATGTTACTAAAAGAAAACTATCACGATCAAAAATATCGAATTAAAATAGTGCATTCTGTATATACTCGGGCTGTTGTTCGAAACAAGTTATGTACGAGTGGCGCAAATAATGCCTACGGTGAGCGAACGACTGCTTACCTGGTTCCTAGACTTATCAATGTATAACCGCCAGAATTGCAGTGTTTAGACAGTCTTGTACCACATTGTGTTAAGCGTAGGTTAAAAAACCACTTTATAACATCGCTAATACGATGAAAGCATGTATTTTTTCTACTCGTAGGTACACTCATAAAACAATGTAGAATAACGAGTATTAGTTATTAACCGCGTAGGTTTCTATAATACTCATGTACAATTTGAAATTATGTAAATTTAAAATGATAAATAAATAAAAAAAAAACCTTTGGAAAAGTACTTATTAAAACTTGGTACGTATTTCTAGTACGCTCTTCAGAACATAATACATTGTTCACTGATTGAAACCAGTGATGAATTATATTTCACTGGTTTCAATAAACCACACTAGACTTGATTATCTATTGTCATTGTGTTGGAAGAATTGAACTTAATGAATGTTACAGATGTATAAATGATTAAAGTATTTATAATCTGAACGATGCTTCTCAGGACCAGAACACTGGTTATAATCTGACTATGTGAATTAGTATTGCTATTTCATGTGGCAATGCTAATTCTAGAAGTCCTTCTAGTCAGCAATAACGCGAAGGTATTTTTACACAAACCTCTTTCTGTAGATATTGTAAGTACTTACCTATTATGAGTACTAAGTTTTTGTTTGTTTTTTGTCCTCCTTGACGTATCCGTCAACAGCGACATCCTGTCAATCATTTCTGGCATGTGCACGAATGTTGCTTGTGAACCCCAACTTGTTCACGAACACGCGATCACAAGAAGGACATAACCGTCCGCCGGTATCGGCCTGGGACGCGTCTTGCGGAGCTGGCGTTTGGCATCGAGCTCTTCGAGGTGGAGGTGCTCAAACCCCTAAACACCTGTCTTCACAGCCTTACGCCAGTCCAGCCTTTGTATCGCAAACCCAATCTACCTAAACCAACAACATAATTCGAACGTTAGATTTTGTTATCAATAAAGTAAAATATTTACCAGCATAATTTGACCAATAATTATGACGTTAATGCCTCATTATCAACTCTATGGTCCATGTCGTGTCACAAACAAGAGACAAACAACTTCAAGTTGTAGCTGACGTCACGTATTTTTGCGATTGTTAGGCGAGTGACATAGACTGCTATGGTGCTCAATCACGACAATATGTTTGCCCACATCCCGTGATTATAACAAACTTACTATTCTCTCTATCCTCATGGGATATAGACGTCGTTATAATATGCGATATGTCAAATAAAATTTCCATTTTATAATTATTACTGAAGCATAAGAAGGAAAATCTGCAACCTCAGAATAAAATCTCCCGTGAGGCACATTTTGAATCAGTCAAACAATTGCTCCTATTCTGTACACACAGAAAAACCGCAAATTATTAACGCACGACGATTCCATTCGCATTTTATTCATGTTTTCAAATTTATACTTACTTGAGCGCTTTTCTGTACGGTATAAAACATTATTCAAACATGTATTATTGGAACGCCAGAAGCGCCAGAGCATACATAACTTCTTATACCCTTTTGAATAACTTCTTTACGGTTTTGATATAAATGTACTTAAATGTACACATAGCTTAGTGTTAAGCCTGTTTTACACGTGTTAAGTTGTTAAGTATAAGTATTTTTTTTCTATTTATCGGTTAAGATGGTCCTTACTTACCAGTAGACAAAATTTTATTTTCTCAAACATGCTTTTTTTTTTTTTTAATTCCGCTGCCCAAGGCCGCGGCCGCTCTAACGTCGGTTGCCGGGCGTCTCTGGTTACTTGAAAATTTAAAAAGTTACTCAAACATGCTTGAAAATTAGTGCATTATTTTTACAACCAACTCGGGCTACGTGTACGTACCACACTTTCCTACTTATTTACTTAATACGTGTAAACCAGCCGTAAGATGTTAAGCCTTTTCTTCACTCAACGACATAATAGTTATATAATTTATGAGCAAACCTTGTCCTCTTTCACCCCCGCAAAACGAACTCCAATTACACAGTAAGTACAAATTTAATGGTGCAATTAGTAAATAATAGCTTCTATGATACGAGCACTAAAATAATGGTATTAATTGAATCTAATATTTCAAGCTAAATTCTTACAGGGCGTGCTCTTCTAATTGTGCATTCTATTAATGATCAACTGAGCTTATAATTTTAAATTATGGCATTATTTAAACGAGACCCAAACCAGTCTCTTTCAATTAATAACTAGTAACGTCAAAAACCTCGTTAATCATATATCTTAAAGCTATCTGCTATTCAAAGTTTACCACGTTTAAAATGACGAGTCCCTTATTAATTCTGAAATTGAACACTAAAACCGGCCAAGTTCGAGCCGGACTCGTGCACAAACGGATTCGTACCAAAAAGAAATAAATAATAGTTTAAAAAAAACTAAAAAAAACACGTTTCTATAGAGAATCCAACTAAAAAGTAGAAAATAAATTTTAATAAGTTTGAATTAAGAATAGTGTAAATAAGAAATAAATGTACGAGTATATTATTGTAAAAAAAGCGTGAGGTGCATTTTAAGATATTATCAAAATGATAATTCTTCTACTCATCACTATTCTTAATTCAAACTTATTAAAATTTATTTTCTACTTTTTAGTTGGATTCTCTATAAAAGCGTGTTTTTTTGAGTTTTTTTTAAACTATTATTTATTTTTCAGTTTATTATTATTTATTATTTATTTATTTTTTAATTGAATTATTGCATTGTCATCTAAACTATTATCTATTTTTATTTTTTTAGTTTATTATTATTTATTTATTTTTTAATCGAGTTATTGCATTATCATCGGTCTTTGAAAGGTGTGCAAAGTTTGAATTAAATCGGATAGTTCAAAGTAGGGCAAAATCGAACCCAAAAGAGTCGGTTACAAAAAAACATACATACAAGTGAAGTTAATTAAAGGCTTTTTTTATATCACGTTTTTGTAGGGGAGTCCCCTTCAATATATATTATATTCTGTTTTTTAGTATTTTTTGTTATAGAGGCAACAGAAAGACATCATACAGCTCAAAACAGACGGACGGACGGACAGCGAACCCTAAAAACGTAGCGTAATACAAATAACCTAAAAATTTCTGTTAATCACTGACCTGTATACTACGAGTATATCTGCTACGAAAATCTTACTAAGATCAATATGGCTACGAACTACGAGCATCTAACTTGCATTTTCGTAGCAGACGAATCTATCTGCTACAAGTTACTAAGCTTCAAGTCTCTTTGACTACGAGCTACGACTCTACGAATTAACTAAATCTAACTCGACTAAATGTTGACTACACCCAACTCTGTGAAAGCAGATGTTAATTGCATTTAAATATAAATCAATAGGTAGGTAATAAATAAAACAGTAGAAAGTGTCTGTATTTAAAATATAGCCTGTTTAAAAAATTAAAAAATTAAAATTTACTCCAAATCTGACCAGTAAAGTTATCGACTTGTGTTTGTTGGTGTTTATTTCGGCTGATTCGGTGGCACAGTGGTTCGAGTATGCGACTGCCGTCCTTAAGGTCTCCTTAAGGTCCTTAAGGTTCGATTCCGGGTAAAATCAATTAATTGTGTGGATCCACAAATGTTTGTTTCGGAATTTAGGTATTTTCTCTATGTTTATCAGTCGTCTAGATCCCATAGCACAAGCTTATATAATTTTAATTTGGGCTAGATGACGTTGTGTGCGAGTGTCCACACATATAATATATTATTCGTTGTTATAATTCTTGATACCTAACGTAGTCAATGCAATCTAATCTATAACCAAAAATAATAGACAGTTGGAGATACTGTCTGCTACGTCACTACTGTATAACTTTGGAACATTGCCAGTTAATATTTAGTTCTAGATTACTGACGGAACTATGTGTTCCATCTATCGATCAACGGACGCCGACGAAGTCTACTTCGACTATGTCAGTCTTCGTGTGTAGATGTGAGGCCTTTTAAAAGTAGTTCCAGGCCTATCTCCAGCGGCGGCCTTACCCATTGCGAGGCTCCGGGTGGCCGGTCTTTGCGAAGCCCCTTTTTTTATACCGCAGCCCAATGCCTCGGCCGCCCCAACGTCCATTGCTGGGCGCCCCAGATACGCATTCGGAAGTATTCTGTGTCGGAAGTATACCTCGTAGCGGGTCTGGGGGTGGATATACTCTCGTTGGAGACCATGCTTAAAGCCTTGGTCTCCAGTGGGAGTGGGTGGAACGCGGCCGTGTCCTTCTGCGAGCACGTCATGCTCGCGAAGGAGGCGGCCGAGAGACAGAGGGAGCGTACCCTGCCCGCCGAGTTCCATAGTCAGCGGTGAGGGCGCCGCAGACTCATCTACGCCCAAGACCATCGACCTCCATGATCGGGGCCTGAAGACGGCGGGATAGTCACCCGCCGTCCTTACAGAAGCAGGCTAGAAGGGTCGCAACCAGATTCACTCACCGATGCGGGAAAAAACCTTACCCCAACGACACGGGATTCTCATCCCGACCAAGCCTGCGAAGAAGGCCAAAGTCCACCGGGCGCCACTGGAAATACCTTCTACGTGCGTACCAGAGACGCCCGGCAACGAACGTTGAAGTGGCCGCAGAAATAAACAAAAAAAAACGTTACAGTAAAGACTTTCAACTCATTGCAAGCAAAATAATTCCAAGGTGGCAAGAG
This sequence comes from Nudaria mundana, assembly GCA_963556515.1. Lineage (NCBI taxonomy): Eukaryota > Metazoa > Arthropoda > Insecta > Lepidoptera > Erebidae > Nudaria > Nudaria mundana. The sequence goes on from OY748287.1 coordinate 23,837,873, forward strand.
TTCAATTAGGTATGTTTTGAATAAATTAAATAGTTTACTAACTTTAGTTTAATTTACCGTTATGTTATAATCTTAATAAATAATTAAGAATAAAATCAAAAATTGAAAAAAAAAACTATATTTAAAAAATCATTTTCTTTTGCTTGGGTCATTGCGCGAGGCCCCTGCAGGCGCGATGCCCCAGGCGATTGTCCTGTCGCCCCCGCCCCTAAGGCCGCCACTGCCTATCTCACAGACTGAAAACTACAGACCGTCTGCCGCGATTGTTGGAGTCAGTAGCCAGCGGACGCGCTTACCGACAATGTTAACACATCGCAAAGGTTAAGCAACATCGACTCAAGCCGGTCTTAGGATCGGTGTCCATTTCTTAAGACATTGAGTGAGACCCCTCCGTGCCTCGGAGAGCACGTTAAGCCGTCGGTCCCGGTTGTCATATAAACATCTATGGCAGTCGTTAGGGGTAGTTGCAGCCCAAATTCAAAATTCTGACATGACAAGAACTTCGATAACGCCCATGAGTTGTGGAGGTTGCTTCACGGAAAATATCGAAGTTCAGCCGAATCGCAGTTAGACTGGAGCCGCCCCCAACTAAGTTGGGAAAAGGCTCGGTGGATGACATTTGTACTATTAGATTATGACTCAGTTAGACTGAAACATTATTTGATCGCTATTATTAGAGATTTATGGTTCACCATCAATTAACAACAAACTCATGTCTAACGTATTATATATACCGAATTACGCTGAGTTTTCCCGAAATTGGTGCAAAATTTGGACTCTTCCGCGAACTTATAACAAGATTGATTCACGAACTGTCGGAAAACTATTCTGAGAATAGAGTATATTATTATTTATTTAATGTTGACGTATGAGAAGAAAAAATTGGCTTAATAATGTAGTATTAGCCAGAACTATGTCACTCGCCTAACAATCGCAAAAAATACGTGACGTCAGCTACAACTTGAAGTTGTAAGTCAGCAAGGGTTGTCTCTTGTTTGTGACACGGCATTGACAATAGAGTTGATATTGAGGCATTAACGTCATAATTATTGGTCAAATTATGCTGGTATATATTTTACTTTGCTGACAACCCTAACGTTTGAATTATGTTCTCTGTAAACAAAAGAATGTGCTTTAATTAACGTCGGAGTGCAAGTGCTATATGTAAGTACTATTCTCATTCTGTGGCATATCCTATACTCATAATGTAGTGTAGATTCATATAAAAATTCAGTGTTTGAATATCGTTGTTACACGATACACTGGTACGTTAGTTCGGTAGAACTGCGGTAGGTGGATCCAACGCTATCCTTAATAGCGCGATATAGAAATTATGAATATAAGCAAAAATTCGATGTTATCGTTAGTGGTCATCGTAGCTCAGTTGGTCAGAGCATTCCCCCTGTTAGGGAAATGCCGTGGGTTCGAGTCCTGCCGATGACATCAGTTTTTGTGATCTATTTATAATTTCTATATTTTAAAAATTGTTTAAGCAAACACATTGCTTTAAAATACAAAAATATACAGATAAATCAAATTGGAGTGTCTGTGTGTAATTTCCAATAACAGCTTTTACAGCATAAGGTACAAAAAAATTTTATGTTAAAACTTTTTGTCAGTCTGTAAGTTCTGGATAATCTCTGGAAAACGTCTCTGCTTGAAACGTGACTTTCACTGGCGAATAGCTTATGTTATAAAGTATAACAGAGGCAACTTTTTTCCAGGAATGTGTTTCTACGGGAATCGGAAACTTTTATAAACTTTTTAACGCGGGCGAAGCCGCGGGCGTCCGCTAAGTATTCTTTATAATTCATATTCCATTTACTCATAAGTACACGGTCTTGCCAAAGGACCGCTTTTTTTTAATTCCGCGAGACCGCGGCCGCTCATATGTCCATTGCCGCGGGCGTTTCTGGTGTGCACCAGAAAATATTTCCAGTGGCACCTGGCGAACCTTGGTCACCTGTGTGGCCTCTGCACTGAGGTTTGGTCGGGTTTTTTCCCGCGTCGATGGGGTCGAGTTTCATTCCGCGTCGGTGAGTGAATCTGGTTGCGTGCTGTAAGGACGGCAGGTGGCTACCCCGCCGTCCTCAGGCCCCGATAATGGAGGTCTATGGTCCTGGGCGTAAATGAGTCTGCAATGCCCTGGCCGCTGACTACGGAACTCAGTGGGGAGGGTACGCTCCCTCCTAAAGAACCGCTAGTGCAACCTGATCCATTTTAAGACCATATAATAACATGTTATCATAGTTAGTATATAAATTGTAATAAAAAGCGACACCCTGAGTCGCCATATTATAATATAATCTAATATTATATCACTATCTATATTATTATATCACTTTTATAATAAATGCATGCAAATTTCGATATTTATTCTGATGCCTTGTTCCGTTGAGCGTTGCCCCTGGAAATAAAACAGCCGTTGGTTCAAGTAACCCCCAAATAACGGTGCATAGGTACTCGTACCTATAATAAATTTTGTACCAAACTACCAACGTACCTACATATAGGTGTACGTGTATGCACATGAATTGAATATCAGAAGCATTATATGGAAGAGCGCACACGTGTCTTCTAATTATACATAGTTGGTAGGCAGGTGAACATATTTCTACACGATTACTTCACAGCTACTCCTGTAGAGTAGCTGTGAAGTAATCGTGTAGAAATATGTAATATTCACATGAGTCAGTATGGGATAGTCTGAGTTTCAGACTATCCCAGACTGACATAAGACGTACGAAGATCAGTTCTTAGGAACCATGTCATGGATTTTAGTAAAAATAAAAACTGCATTCACAGATTTAAAAAAAAAACATGTACTCGGCTAAGGAATTAAATCGAGACGTTTTGAAAAAAACTTACAGTATTTCTGTTAAGATTTTATTCTATTTAGAGAGCACGTTACGCCGTCGGTCCCGGTTGTCATACGAACATCTACTTATGGCAGTCGTTAGGGGATGTTGGAGCCCTTAATCAAAATCCGACCGGTCTAACTACAGAACTTCGATATCGCCCATGGGTTGTGGAGGTCAGACGGCAGTCGCTTCACGGAAAATATCGAAGTTCAGCCGAATCGCGGTTAGACTGGAAAGACGACCACAACTGCGTTGGGAAAAGGCTCGGTGAATGATGATTATGTCTAAAATTATTAAAATGCATTGTTTTAATATCTTTTAGTAGGTGTTCGAGGGTACTAACATAAAAGAAAATGTTACACTCTGTATACTTTCGTAGCACCTACATCTTCGTGCGCAGAAGTATTACTCATCAAAAATGCTCTCTTGGCACTTGGTAATAAAATATTGCGCAACCTTTAAGAAGTTGTCTCACAGGCTAATAAAAAATCTTTAACCGTTGATACAGCGAGGTACGGAACTGAAGTTTGGCTCCAATATAAGTTTGTGGGGTGTTAAGACAGGTTAAGGGCCCTAAGTCATACTCACCTACACGTGATACACCTGCTGACAGGTGGACGACACTGGCAAATATATCACGATATAGGATAATAGCCAGTAAATTTTTAGGGTTCCTTACCCAAAGAGTAAAATGGAAACCCTATTATTAAGACTTTGCTATCCGTCCGTCCGTCCGTCCGTCCGTTTATCATATAAGGTCACCCGGGGCGAATGCGACTATAAAAAATTAAGTTTTAACTTTGCCACCCTCCAGCATAATCTACATAAATAATAGGGTAATGCTAATACTTATACCTAATAAAGCATATGTTAATGAACAGTTTCGACATATGACACAGTACCAACAGGCTCAGGTTTTTCAGTAATTCACGTTATTGTTGAGATCAGTAAAAGTTAAATTAGCCCCCCCATGGGGTAATGTGACTAATATAGCCATAACTCTCTTTCAATCAGTAATATCGACATGGCAACGATACGAACATGTAGATTCTAGCAACAGCTTTCGGAAAAAAATATCAATCCGCTTAAAATATGCTTCAATTTCAAACAAATTCAGTTTTAAATTTTTATGGGGTGAATGCAACTATTTTTCCCAACTATGCTCTGTCGGTACAACAGTAAGCAGTCTAGGAGCTCCATCTATATTTGATTAAAAGAAACAATGATTGCTCTACATTTCAATAGATGGCACTTTTAATAACTACCGTTAGTTGAAGAGAAAATTAAATTTATTACTTTAGCCCCCTAGTTGCATTCGCCCCGGCCCGGTGACCTTAAACCATAATTTGTTGAAATGTTCACAAATTATGTTTCCCTGGTGCCTCTATAACAATAAATACTTAAAAACAGCATATAATAAATATTTTAGAGGGTCCGTTTTGGTACGGCCTGTTTTTCATTGCATTAACATCGCATATACTTAATGAATATCTTTCCACTTCTGTGTCTGAGAATTAAACAATACTTACTTTCTTTCTAATGAATTAAAGAATAAAAACCTGTTGTAACTGAGATTTACTTTCATATTTTTTGCTCAAGTGTCTGATGCTAAGGCGCAAAACAAAGCACACAGTTGGCACCAAGTTATGACGTTTGCGAAATCTTATTTGTATTCGTTAGCCGTCCTTGTTTGAGGGTAGGTTATTGCAGAGATAAGAAAACGTGGCAGGAATAATTTTATTAAATTTTAGATGACACGAATTTACTTGATGAGTGAATATAAGAAATTATGTAGTACCTACCTACTACTTATAAATTAATAGGCAGGTGAAGCGAAGACTTTGGTACCTCTTTTTAATTACGCGACAGGTGAACGTGTTTGACACGGTTAAAGTTTGTATTATGGAAAAGTGCTTAAAGCTATTTTGAAAGCTGTTTTATTGTTCCGTAGTTTAAATCTCGGATATCTTATAGGTTCGTCATGTCTGTCATCGGATTCCCTCCCAAAAGGCTTGTGCCAGGAACATAAAACTTTGCGTAGATATGTGTAAGTATTTACTTTTTTTGGGTATCTCCCCTACACGTACAGTAGCGATGATTATTGCGAGATATTCAGATATTATTTCGGCTTTTTGAGGGGCTGTAATTCATGTAAAATGTCCCGGAATTTACGTTGCATTCGGTTTCATATTAAATTCTCATTTCTACCACAAAACACGGGCAACTCCGCAAAATGATCATTTTAATTGTCATTACGTAACTCATTTTACGGGACTCGCAGCTAAAAAACTTACGCTCGTTTGTCCTCAGACTTATGGTCCAAAATTACCGTCGTTTGACCAAAAGGACGAGCGAATTCTATCAAATATACGACGACCTCTTTTGTAGTAATATATTTATGTAGTTATTTTACTTTTCTTTTCATTTCTATCTACTTGTGTCCATTCAAAGGTTTCCTGTTAGAAATCAATCTTAGTAATAAGACCACTATTTGTATGGGCACATACTATATGTAGACACACTAGATACACCAGAATATGTGAACGAAAGGCATTTACGTATGTATTCATCATTATCATTATCATTTCAGCCAAGTGACATGCACTGATGGGCATAGGTCTCCCCCAAAGAACACCACACCACTCGATCTTGAGCTTCCCGCATCCAGTTTCATTTTGGCTCCCGTTTTTCAATTTATAGTTTTCGGTCCAAATTTCCCGTGAAACTTTCTAGAAAAAAGATTACTAGCAATCACAAATACGATCTACTAGTATTCCCGTTAATCCTTCCAGCTAAGCTTAAATGCTTGTTTTAGGAGTGGATTCACATCAGCAGTTGGTACTATGGTGACCGGCCCGGGTATCGAACATACGTCGTGTAAACGCAAGTCCCCCCAAGGTCCTCGCAAGTGAATACCCTCTCAGTGGAAACCATGCTGGATAAAACCCGACCCCAATGATACGGGATAAACCCCATCCAACCCCAGACAGAGGCCACATAGTTGGCCTATATATTATATATATTATATAATATTTCTGGAATGGTGTACAAGTAAGTTTTTTCCAAAAATGTATTAGATACTATAAGTTACCAAATTATTTATGTTTTGTAATTCAAAAATAATGTGCCTTAATGATATTACGTTTTGATCTCCAAAATACCTTGATCCTTCTAAATGCGTTCGTTCAAATCGTCCTCCATTTACTCACGAGCCATGAATGCGTTCAAAAGCTCAAAATGTAAATTTGTGACGACGTGTATTCAGTTAAATATACAATGCCTTTTATATCTAATCTTTTAATAAATTAGAGCAAAGTCACTCTTTGCGTCTGTTTATCCACTGGTTTCTAAAACACGCAATTTAGAAAAATCTTTGTTGCTACAGTATCCCCGAGTGACATAGGCTACTTTTTATTCCGGTAATGTGTCGCCATGGGAATAGTGATCGAATCGAGAGAATACGCGGCAGAGCCGTGGTAATCAGTATCATCATTAAACTCATGTCTCTATAAAATACATTTAATAAAATTAACTAAAAAGAAGCCTATACAAATATTACTAAAACACAAAGCAGGTATAAAATGTGTATACCTATTTATTGCCGGGCGCCACTGGAAATACGTTCTACTTGTAACCAGAGACTCCGGACGTTAGAGCGGCCGCGGCCTTGGACCGCGGAATTAAAGAAAAAAAAACCTATTTACGAGTATTTAGCTGAATTTGACATTAAGTATATTTGAAAATTTTAATAGTGTGTTAACGGTAACTACGATTAATTACTCTCAATTTAAACAAATTTGACCTACAAACTTGACTTTGTAGAATTATAATTTGACATAATAACCGTTGACATTTCTATCTAATAATATTGTATAGCTTTACCCGGATGGCCGATTCCATTGTTTCATTGTTTTGTTGCTTGTATTTTTGACATTGGTTCTTGTACTCACTAATCCTCACCTAACTATCCATTTTTATATTTTGTAAATCCTAAGTGCAATATGTTCTTGTTGTTTGCAGCTTTAAATTAAGTACCAAGTTACTGTGACCATTTGTTCGTAATTTTGTATATGCCATTGTAACTAAAATTTGCATGTCTTTTCTAGGCTATAAGGCACCGCGATGTAAAACTGTTTTGGACACCTGTACTGGACCTGTTTTATGCGAATAAATGCTTACTTTTTTTTTATGAATAAATTTGAGTGCAAAGGCACTCAAATACTAACTACAATCTTACCTGATTTTAAGCAACGATGCGGTCTAAGATGAAGCACGCAAACTCTAAATAATGCCTATTTACTCTTGCCTTAAAAATCCCAAGATTACTAACTTAGGGACCCAACGCCTCCTGCAGGAGACTGTACCTGGGGATCGTGCGGAGTATGGCCCTATACGGGGCTCCCGTATGGGCGGATAGGTTGGCGGTCAAGGGGAACGTGACTCTGTTAAACAGACCACTTAGAACCTTGGCCGTCAGAACCGTACGGGGGTACCGCACGATCTCCGAAAAGGCTGCATGTCTCCTAGCCGGGACCCCTCCATGGGACCTGGAAGCGAGAGCCCTTGCGTCATTGTTCCAATGGCGCAAGGAGGCGCTGGAGCGGGACCACAGGCCTGCGTCTCGAGAAATCGAGGACCAGCGGTCCCAACTCCGCCAGGATCTCATGGAGTCATGGAGGGTGCGACTTGAGCAACCCAAGGGGGGTGCCATCTTCATCGCGGCGGTGAGACCGATCATGGACGATTGGCTGCAGAGGCAGCATGGTGACCTCACGTACCGTGCGACGCAGATGGTTGCCGGGCATGGATGCTTCGGTAGCTATCTGTTTCGCATGCATCGTGAGGTCACACCCCGGTGTCAACACTGCGAGGTTTCCGACGACGACACTGCACTCCACACGTTGGTGGAGTGCTCAGCGTGGGCGAGTCAGCGCCGGGACCTCGTAGTGGGTCTGGGCGTGGATACCCTCTCGCTGGGGACCATGCTTCAAGCCATGGTATCCAGCGGGAGTAGGTGGAACGCGGCCGTGTCCTTCTGCGAGCAAGTCATGCTCGCGAAGGAGGCGGCCGGGAGGGAGAGGGAGCGTACCCTCCCCGCCGAGTTCCGTAGTCGGCGGCCAGGCCGCCCCAGACTACGCGACTACGCCCAAGACTATCGTCCTCCATAATCGGGGCCTGAGGACGGCGGGATCGCCACCCACCGTCCTTACAGAAGCAGGCTAGAAGGGTTGCGTGCTGCGGGGCCTTTGCCCCATAGCACGCAACCAGATTCACTCACTGACGCGGGATAAAACCCGACCCCAATGACGCGGGATTCTCGTCCCGACCAAACACCCGCAGAGACCACAAGGGTGGTCAAAGTCCGCCGGGCGCCACTGGACATACCCTCTGCTAGTAACCAGGGACGCCCGGCAACGGACGTTAGAGCGGCAGCGGCCATGGGCCACGGAATTAAAAAAAAAAAAAAAAAAAAAAAAAGATTACTAACTTACTTACTTAGTTTTCTATTCTTGTCTATCTGTATGGTTTTCGTTCATTCCGATTTTAATGAAACAAGGGTCCATTTCATTAAAATAAGAATGTCAGGAAACGCTATCTTCATATAAGATATTCTATGCGTGTGGAGTTGTGGGCTTCACAGCTGTATACAGGGTTTTATTAGAGAAAATTAGCAACCGTAACAACGAGTTTGTACCAATCTCATTAACCGCTTTGGATAAACAAAGTATTACAGTGTCGACTTCAGTCGATAACCAATAATTTCGCCGAAAATGTCGGTCAACTGACCCACCTAACAAATTTTTGGAATTTACTGGATATCATTGGTTTTTTTATTCTTTATTGTACATTAAAAAATTTAAATAAATACACAAGTTGGTAATTATTAAAAACAATATGCACAAGGGCGTGCTTAAGTCAAAAAGATGACTTCTCTGCCTATCGACATATGTTATCGACATACCCTTCCAAGTGCTTTGGTAATAGAGTAGTATTACGCTTGAAACACACTGGTCCTTCACATACGACGTCTGACGATTACGTTATCTACGCGCTATGACACTTTAAATGTGTGTGACAGCGTCATTCGCGGGGGATAGCGGATGGAGGACACTGGTTATTCATGACGCGTAAAACAGCGTGGTGAATGACCAGTGTGTTTGTTACCATACAAATGGGTGCCTGCCGTTTTGCCGAAAAGATTTTGACAAAATTTCATTACCCAAACCAATTTTAGCAACCGTTTTTTATACCATTGCAATATTTTGAATGATTTTACCATACGCATATTTTTATTTGGTCAAATTTTTACTTGGCAAAATATTACCAAGTATAATGTCATTATGGCATTTGGTCTTTAATCAAATGATTTATTACAGCAAACAATCTTCAGACAATAAACGTTTGGTGAAATGATTTGTTAAGACAAAAAATATTAATTGTAATTTGTTTTTAGTAGGTTACCCGGAACTCAACTATTTAGATTAGGTTAATTTCTTTTTAAACAAAATGGGTAGGTTATGTTAGGTTAAAACTGTGACCTCCTACGCACGAGCCGAGCGAGCGAAGCGAGCGGTGCCGCGGCAGTGGCCGGCGAGTGCCAGAAACGACTTGCATTAATAGAAAAAAGAGATTGTTTTAGTAGGTTACTCGGAACTGAACTATTTAGATTAGGTTAATTTCTTCTTTAAACAAAATGGGTAGGTTAGGTTAGGTTAAAACTGTGACCTACGCTCGAGCCGAGCGAGTGAAGCGAACGGTGCCGCGGCAGCGCCCGGCGAGTACCAGAAACGATGATTTTGCGTAAAAACTGTTATTCCAACTGAAATATTTGACTAATTTAAAAATGTTACAGTACTAGTTCGTAAACAAGTTATAGTTTAAACGTTCATTTCCCAAACATTAGGTTTGCGTTACAATTTTTTGTGAATAGATTTTTTGCTAAGTAATAATTTGGCAAATGAAATTATGTGAAAATTTTTTTGGGAAGTGAACATTTGTCAATTTCCTTTCGGGCAAACAAGGGAGACCCCATACAAATCGTATAGGCCAGATCCGGTTCAGAGTCAGATGCATGTTATACGTCGCATGTGAAGTTTGCCCGTGCCTTTATGGTCACGTCTTCGGAACGTCATACTTTTTGCATACCTATGGACGTACCTACATCTAGTTTAATCATAATTTTATTGAAACCCCGGCACTCACACCAAACCAAGTCTGTATTTCATAAGAAGTAGACAGAGACGCCCATATTTTGCCATTACCAAATTTTTGGGCACTCGTTGCCAGAAAAAACGATCTGTCCAGGTTTGTTCATCAATTATACAGCCCTAGACATCCTCACCTGCGCGCAATGCACCTGCTGACGGACGGACGAGGCTCTAGCGAATATATCCAAGGTCATCATCATCATCAGTCCACTGCTGGACATGGGTCTCTCCAATGACACGCCAGCCCCTCCGATCTTGGGTTAAATTCATCCACCCAACTTCTGCTATATGACCAATGTTGTCGCTCCACCGAACCTCGGGGCGTCCCACGCTGTTTATCCAAGGTACCCAGATGGCAATAGAATCGTTCCCTATTATGTGGAACCAACAAAGTGAGTGGCAAAATGTTGGCGGAATAAACGCCTCAAGACGCCAATTGATTTTGGAAATATTTTATAAGCTTATCACAAAAATTAGGATGCCAAGAACATCATAAATCGACACATCTTGTATTATAGGTACCCAATTTCTGAATACATAAAAAGTTATTCATAAAACACAATACATAAAACACAATACATAATACATAAAAACACTTAAAAGAATTACCACAGAGGAAATAATTTGTATTTGCTCATGACTACGACTTACCCTTCAAATAAATTCCAAATTAGCGCGTTACTGCTAATTCTGCAATCTGTTGCTTCATTACTTTCCAAATCCACATTTGAAGTTCATATGCCACTTTTCACAATACATTACACAAAATCCAAAACTATTTACGGTTTAAATTTAATATAAATGCCTAGTTTTTTTTCAATAAACTAAAAAAATAAAAATATTGTTTTAAAATCTAAAGGTCATAAATTATATTCCTACAAAAAAGTTTACAAGGAAAATTTGAAAACATAACATTCATTTTAATGTCGCTGAATTGATGTTAGAACGATGTTAATTTGTTTTTTTTACAGCTGACATTGTTTTGTTTGGATTCGCGAGGTATACAGCCGAAGGCGGACCAACCACTCCAATAACGTGTTTTCAGCGCGAGTAGCGCGCTTACACTGGCTGAAAGCTTTGCCATTGTACTGAAACATACCTATAAAATAAGTAGGTATATTATTGCTAACTAGCACTGTGAATTTGTTTCCAAACAGGTCATATACATATAGTTCTTGCTATTGAAATGTATGGAACGTGACGAAATTTTGGGCTACGATTTAGAAAAGTTTTCTCAAATAAGGACGTTATGTTAAATTGTATATTTTTTTCTTAACACTCAAACTGATGGAGTAAGATTATAGTAAGTCCGTAATCGTATATTCGGGCTGTATTTAAGTAACGTTTTTTTTTTTTTTTTTATTCCGCGGCCCAAGGCCGCGGCCGCTCTAACGTCCGTTGCCGGGCGTCCCTGGTTACTAGCAGAGGGTATGTCCAGTGGCGCCCGGCGGACTTTGACCACCCCTGTGGTCTCTGCGGGTGTTTGGTCGGGACGAGAATCCCGCGTCATTGGGGTCGGGTTTTATCCCGCGTCAGTGAGTGAATCTGGTTGCGTGCTATGGGGCAAAGGCCCCGCAGCACGCAACCCTTCTAGCCTGCTTCTGTAAGGACGGTGGGTGGCGATCCTCAGGCCCCGATCATGGAGGACGATAGTCTTGGGCGTAGTCGCGTAGTCTGTGGCGGCCTGGCCGCCGACTACGGAACTCGGCGGGGAGGGTACACTCCCTCTCCCTCCCGGCCGCCTCCTTCGCGAGCATGACTTGCTCGCAGAAGGACACGGCCGCGTTCCACCTACTCCCGCTGGATACCATGGCTTGGAGCATGGTCCCCAGCGAGAGGGTATCCACGCCCAGACCCACTACGAGGTCCCGGCGCTGACTCGCCCACGCTGAGCACTCTACCAACGTGTGGAGTGCGGTGTCGTCGTCGGAAACCTCGCTATTTAAGTAACGTGTAATAAATGTGCCCAGTAATTTTATAAAAGCTACGTGAATTATGTAGCCCAATGATGTTTAGTTTTAAGACGCTTTTTATTTATTTATCTAATATTTTAGAGAGTAATGTGATCCTACGAAGTCTTTGCCATACCATCTCAACCGTGCCTGAATAAGCACCTTTTGTTTTTTTTTTGGGATTTTATGGCCTTGTTTCAAGACCTTTTTATAAGCCAAATCACCTCTTGGACAGTCATGGTAAGGCTTTTTGGTGGCTTCAAGCCACCTGTCATATCAAACCAGCTTCTTTAAAATGTCAAAACAATAAGCCTCATTGAAATTTGTACTAAATACATTCCTATGACGTCACTTGTATTCAACTCAGTAACTATGTGATTTGAAAATGGTGATTAAAAATAAATACAAGAAGGATATGTACGAGTATTAAGATTGATTACAAATTACCTACCTACTTTGACCGGTGTGAAGCTGGCAGCCAATTTTAGCAGCCTATAATCCGACTAAATGAAGATGGTAATTTTTGTGAAGTTAGCAGCCTTCGTTATTTTTAAACGATTTTCTAATGTTGTTGTACAATTTATTAATCAAACTATTCAAGCGATTGCTAAAGCATCAATTAGGATCATTTGCAAGCGATAATTTCGTAAAATGTAATGTACATTATATTAATTTTTCCACAGTTAATTGATCATGGCTGCTGGTGTTGTTGGCATACTAAACCCCATTTATTTGGATGTTTTACGCATAAAATCATTAGACAGGTATATGTCGCATCGAAAAGATGTATTTTCAAGGCGGCAGTTTGATATCTTGACCCAGATATAGTGCTTCGAAATGCATCTTCAAAATTTTCAATACTTCTTATTCAGAGTTAATTGATCATGGCTGCTGGCCTGTGTGAAGTTGGCACCGCAAAGTCAAAAATTGAAACGTTTCTCAAGAGTTCCGTTTGCACAACATTTAGTTCTATAGTTCCTGATAGGTTTTATTAATAGTTCCGGCGAAAAAGATCAAAAAATTAAGTTTTGAAAATTTGCGGTGCCAACTTCCCGTAGCACCGCAACATGTTAAAAATATCATTAAAATCAAAGAATCTGATAGTTCTCGATAAGTTCCACAGTTCCTGATAGATTTCAGGAATAGTTCTGCCCTTTAAATATTTTTAAACATTTTTTTTAAATCTGACCACTCATTTCTCTGGCACCGCATTTTCTAAAACTTTGTTGTGCTCGTTGTTTCAATGGTTAAAATGACAGTTGCCGACAGTTCTCGTATAGTTCCCATCGATACGATTCATTTTAGTCACAGTTCCAGCCTTAAAATACCTTAACATTTTTTAAGAATAGCATTCTTAACTTTTTGTTAACCCTAGCACCGCATTTTCTAAAATTTTGTTGTGCTCGTTGTTTTCATGGTTTAAATGACAGTTCACGACAGTTCTCGTATAGTTCCCATTGTTACGAAGCATTTTAGCCACAGTTCCGGCCTTAAAAGGCCTTAATTTTTTTAAGAATAGCATTCTTAACTTTTTGTTAACCCTGGCACCGCATTTTCTAAAACTTTGTTGTGCTCGTTGTTTACATGGTTTAAATGACAGTTCCCGACAGTTCTCGTATAGTTCCCATCGATACGATTCATTTTAGTCACAGTTCCGGCCTTAAAATACCTTAACTTTTTTTAAGAATGGCATTCTTAACTTTTTGTTAACCCTAGCACCGCATTTTCTAAAATTTTGTTGTGCTCGTTGTTTTCATGGTTTGAATGACAGTTCACGACAGTTCTCGTATAGTTCCTATCGTTACGACGCATTTTAGGTACAGTTCCGGCCTTAAAATGCCTAAACTAAGTCTAGCACCGCATTCTTAACTTTTTGTTAAACCTAGCACCGCATTTTCTAAAACTTTGTTGTGCTCGTTGTTTACATGGTTTAAATGACAGTTCCCGACAGTTCTCGTAAAGTTCCCATTGATACGATTCATTTTAGCCACAGTTCCGGCCTTAAAGTGCCTTAACTTTTTTAAGAATAGCATTCTTAACTTTTTGTTAACCCTGGCACCGCATTTTCTAAAACTTTGTTGTGCTCGTTGTTTACATGGTTTAAATGACAGTTCCCGACAGTTCTCGTATAGTTCCCATCGATACGATTCATTTTAGTCACAGTTCCGGCCTTAAAATACCTTAACTTTTTTTAAGAATAGAATTCTTAACTTTTTGTTAACCCTAGCACCGCATTTTCTAAAACTTTGTTGTGCTCGTTGTTTTCATGGTTTAAATGACAGTTCCCAACAGTTCTCGTATAGTTCCCATCGTTACGATGCATTTTAGCCACAGTTCCGGCCTTAAAATACCATAGTTTTAGAAAATGCGGTGCTAGGGTTAACAAAAAGTTAAGAATGCTATTCTTAAAAAATATTAAGGAGATGAGTGGTCAGATTTAAAAAAATGTTTAAAAATATTTAAAGGGCGGAACTATTCCTGAAATCTATCAGGAACTGTAGAACTTATCGAGAACTATCAGATTCTTTGATTTTAATGATATTTTTAACATGTTGCGGTGCTACGGGAAGTTGGCACCGCAAATTTTCAAAACTTAATTTTTTGATCTTTTTCGCCGGAACTATTAATAAAACCTATCAGGAACTATAGAACTAAATGTTGTGCAAACGGAACTCTTGAGAAACGTTTCAATTTTTGACTTTGCGGTGCCAACTTCACACAGGCCAGCAGCCATGATCAATTAACTCTGAATAAGAAGTATTGAAAATTTTGAAGATGCATTTCGAAGCACTATATCTGGGTCAAGATATCAAACTGCCGCCTTGAAAATACATCTTTTCGATGCGACATATACCTGTCTAATAATTTTATGCGTAAAACATCCAAATAAATGGGGTTTAGTATGCTAACAACACCAGCAGCCATGATCAATTAACTCTGGAAAAATTACTATAATGTACATTACATTTTACGAAATTATCGCTTGCAAATGATCCTAATTGATGCTTTAGCAATCGCTTGAATAGTTTGATTAATAAATTGTACAACAACCTAAGAATATCGTTTAAAAATAACGAAGGCTGCTAACTTCACAAAAATTACCATCTTCATTTAGTCGGATTATAGGCTGCTAAAATTGGCTGCCTCACACCGGTCCTACTTTGAAATTCTTTATTCTTTATATAAATACATCTAAATTATTTATTTCATTTGTATTCTGAATCTTGTTGTTACTTTAATTATAATTTAAGAACTGTAATTTATAAAATAAAGTTAAAATTAAGTTATTTAGTTTATACTTTCGATTGTTGGCACTTGATGGAACCTATATTAGTAATACATGATGAAAAAACACACTTGTACAGTATTCCACAACTTTATTTAATTTATTTTCACCGACCAGTTTCCTTTTTCAGCATTATCAAAGGTGTTTTGCTTCACTGTCTAACATATCTTCAAGCCATTTCAACCGGTCGGTCGGTGAAAATAAAGTTAAACAAAATATGTTGGACTTCGATTGGTGCTGAGCGCGTGGCTGGTGGCTTTTTAGGTTACCTCTGGCGCTCCGCAAAAATCGGGTTTCCAGACTCTCTCATACCGAACAATGTTTCTTGTCCTACACCTGGAGCTAGTTAGGAATAACTAGTTCTTCTGTGCGGGACTATCAACTTATCAAGCATTACCTTGACATTGGCGAAATCATCGATGAACATCGATGGTGCCACGTTTTTAAAGAAAGAAGAAGAAGGTATTTTGTTTATTTTTTCATCCTCCGGCTGTATTCTTTTGTATTCTTCGTAACTCGCTCGCTCATTTCTTTAATTTTCTTTGAGATATTATACATTCATTAAATATATATTTCGAGGCATATTGTCAGAAGACAACTTGGATAGTCACAAAAGGTTGTTCGACCTTTTTGTTAGAGCTACTATAAATAAAATTGTGACAAGCTAATGGCTTAAAGATTTCTTTATGATTCAGCTTCCTTTTGTACTAAAAATGCTTTCTCAGCTTAAAGAATTTATTTATGTCATTTTGAACTGTAGATACATCTGTTCACGATTTCCTGGTTGCTTCAAACTACTAATCGGGTTCGATTCCCGGGTCGAGTCAAATATTTGTGTGATCCACAAATGTTTTTTTGGAGTTTGGTTGTTTATATCACGAATGTATTTTGACATTTGAAATATGTTTGGGCTAGATATCGTTGTGTGCAATGTCCAAAATATTAAATTATTTAAATAATTCGTTACCTAAATCCCTACTATATTTTTCTTTTATATTTTTGAACATTCTCACACAACGTCATCTAGCCCAAACTAAGCTATAAGCTTTTGCTATGGGATCTAGACAACTGATAGGTAAACATACTTATATATTTCTAAATACATACATAATATACATCAATACAAACCTTTGTGGATCACACAAATATTTGATTCGACCCGGGAATCGAACCCGGGACTCCGGAGTCGAAAGCCGATGCACTATCGACCACGCCACCGAAGCAGTCAAACCTTTCCTTATTAGCGAAAGCCCAAAGCTTCACCCGTGACAAATTATATAGTAAAAACTTACTCGAGAACCACTCTATACATTAATAAAAACGGTATGAAAATCTTTAATTCGTTGTTGAGTTTATCGAGAACAGACAGACGCGGCGGAGGATTTTGTTTTATGCAAAAGTAACTATATGCAATGTCTTCTACGCTTTCTATACTATTGAACTTAGTTAAGTTACTGGCGAAAAGTTGGCCTCTGAAATGCCTCTGCCTAACCGCGAGGAAAAACAGACGGTGGTATGTTAAGAAAAACAAGTAATTGTTATTGAATGCTTACATTCGTTTACTACAAAATAACGTATGAATATTTGCTGCAAACAAAATAAATATTTTGCTAAACTTATTATATTTTCTGTTTTTATTCGACTCTTTAATAGGGTATAGTTGCCTACAGCGTTATGTAGTACTATTCCCTATTCTGTGCCTACAGCTATAATACATTGTAACGGACGCTCGCGGCTTCGACCGCTTGGCAAATTTATACTAAAACCTTCCTCGAGAACCACTCCATCCATGGGCGGAAACCCCATCAAAATCCGTTGCGTAGTTTTAAAGATATAAACATACATAGGGAAACACAGACAGCGTGATGTACTTACACCAAGTTAGGAAGATACAAATATTCCAGTCCAATTATCTTACTGAGTGAATCACTGTTGGGAAACCAATATGAAGAATAACAAGTTGAGTCAAGTCATATCGATTTTAGTATTTATGAACGTTTACTATATCAAGTGTGGTACGTGACAACACTGCCAAATGTTGTATCCGCGCTCTTCTCTCATGTACCTGGTCGTAAATATACGTTCTGAAAGTTGTATATACCGCCGCCGTTTTATTGCATCTGCCCCTTTCACGAGCTTCAACCAAGTTACAGTCCACTAGAAACGAAAAGAAAAAGAAATATATGGTTTTTCTCAGACAGACATGGCGATAACAATATACACAAGTAAATAGTAGAAGTAGTATAAGGACAGGAATATCGTAGGTGTATGCTTGTACACGCCACATCTGTGTGGAATTTTTGGTCTCCTCTCAGATTATACTGACGTGGGCAGACCCACTATTGCCATTACTCTATCTGGCCACGGCAGTCAAGAGTGGTATATTTCCTTATTTTTCCTGCAATCACTAACGTGCCAGCATTGTTTGCTTAAATCGTGGTAAATAGTTACCTAAGTATATAACTAATAGCTTACCGTTCAACTTAACATAAAAGTCATATATATGTCTTAGAATTGTTACAACTTTCATTTTGTAAACGCTGACGTCACAGCATTCATAGGTCGATTTCACTGAATATGTTATTAGGTATCTAGAAAGAAAATATATTTATCAGACCATTATGAAAACAGCTTTTTTATTAGATAAGAATTCAGTCTGATATTGAATTGACTATTCAAAAGGGGTTTATGCTTACCCACATTGCTTGGGACTGGAGGTGACCCTGCACAAGTCTGAGACTCTGTGTTTTCACGGACCTCGGCGTGGTCGACCCGCAGGATCCAGCATAACTGTAGGAAGAGTTAGCATCGGCATCGAACCCTCTATAAAGTATTTGGGTCTCATACTCTAAACCTGGTGGAAAGTTGGACTACATTTCCGAAGTTTGGTACTGTAAGAGTCGGCGGTAACTGCCGTGCTTTCGCGACTGTGCCTAATTTAAGGGAACCCAACACTACTACCTGCAGGAGACTGCACCTGAGGATCGTGGTGATGGTCCTATATGGGGCTCCAATAATGAATCTATTTAAAAGTTTAAATTACAGAGTGATTATGAATTTGCAACAGTGCATATTATTTATTAAGGAGGATCAAGAAAAGTACTGGCAAACTGTTGGTGTGTAATGCACGCTCTGTCTACCTCTCCGCGGAAATAGACGTGATGATATGAATGTGTGAATATATTAATATTAATTCTACATATCAAAATACTCGTCTAATAAAGAAAATTTAATACAATCTCGCATTTCGGTTCGAAATGTGAAGGTTGAAGCAATTTCAATTTGTCGGGTGACTGGTCGAATCTTCATGCGGGTACTATCTGACCTCAATCACAATGATATTACTACTGCTAAAATAATACATATTTTTCATTAGGGAAATTATGATCACAACAACACTTTAATATGACCATCGACACAACTTTTACTTTTTTATTGACAGCTCCAGTGCCAAGGTCAACAATATTTACGACCTCTTTAAATTTAGTGAAATGAAAATTCCAGATTAATTCCCTTTCTCTACATCATCATTACCCTAGCCTTTTCACATGGGGTCGGCTTTCCAGAGTAACTGCGATGCGTCCGAACTTTGATATTTTCCGTGGAGCGCTGCCATCTGACCTCTAAAACCAATGAGCGATATCGAAGTCCTGTAGTTAGACCAGTTGGATTTGTTTTAGGGCTCTAAATATCTATACTAATATACAGAATGTTGTGTATCATAGCAAATTGAACCGGGTCGCTTATGTATAAAGCTGAAGAGTTGTTTGGTTTAGTTGAACACGTTCAGGAACTACTGGTTCTAATTGAAAATCGATATACTTTTGTGTTGAATCGACTATTTATTGAGGAAGGCATTGGAAAAAAACCAACAGTTCCTAAGATATATTTTTGAATTTCAAAGCAATAAGTTTGCTTAAATTTTTAAAATATTAAGAAAGAAATTATAAATAGATCACAAAAACTGATGTCTTTGGCGGGACTCGAACCCACGGCCTTTCCCTAACAGGGGGACTGCAACAAGCTCTTCAGCTTTATAATACCTAAAATATTTAGGTAGAAATTATAAATAAATAACAAAAACTATGTCGAGTCGTGCCGATAACATCTCCGTTTCTAGCGGACGCCCGCTTGACAAATTATACTTATACATACACAAAAACCAAGACCAAGAACCAAGAATCACTCTATCCATTGGTGAAAACCGCATCAAGATCTAAGCATACATACGAATGGAAGCGTCTTTGTTTTATAATGTGTAGTAATTTCTATCTAAATATTTTAAGCCAACTTATTGCTTTGAAATACATACCTTTATAATACCTATTGCTATTCCACGTGGGCGGTGCTTCCAGCATCAGTCAGTTTTAATAAATGCATGATAGCAACAGTACACGGTATTTGAATGCAAGTCTGATGCATACGTATTAAACTACGGATGCTTAGATCAAAAATACTATAGATATTGGAGTCAGTACAACGCGGAATCTTAGCACTCGAATACTATATAAACAAGATTGTACATTGATGGTTGACAAATAACTTGACAAATAACAAATAATAGGTGTGAGTAGGAAAGAGTCCGTGTGACGCGTTAAGAATCATATATTCTTCATATAAGGGATCTATGCTATTTGGGCGTATGTTGATGTTCGTATCACCAATAAAGTTCAGGTGTTGTGTAGGGTAATTAATTCGTAATAATTAATACAAAAGCATCAATGTACAGCGCCGTTGTCGCATCCCTCGAGAGTCAGCAAGCGGAATAGGAACTTGGTATGGAAGCTGTTGAAGCGCGCAGGTGTGCAATGACCGAGGTGAAGTGGTGCCATTTTTAAAGCACTGATCTATCTAGATCTTTCTGATGAATCTAGGTATTTTTAATCTAAGTACGCATGTCATAATGTACGTGTAAATTTAAAACGTTCAGTTCTCTTGAACTATTTAGATAGGTACTTACCGTAAAATGTATGAGTTGGCAAAACTCCAATCGATTCGACGACAGTCAATTGAACTGTCCTTGTGGAAAGTACCGAAGAAACCTTACCTATTGGTTACATAAAAGCTTTTTATCTAAGGTCACATTACCTGCAGTAGTTGACGAAGTGGAATAATGCCATTGAAATAAACTTTTTTAGCTGACTTCAAAAACAGAAGGAGGTTCTCAATTCCTCTGTATTTTGTTTCTTTTGTTAAAGTTTTTTTTATTGAAAGCTACATGCTCCCCGTGGGGTACTTTGACAATTATTCGGTCCCATTCCGGTAATTTTAAGTCGTTTTTTAGGGTTCCGTACCCAAAGGGAAAACGGTACCCAACTGAGACGTCGCTGTCCGTCCGTCTGTCTTGGGCCGTATTTCTTGAACCGCCATAATTACAAAGCGTAAATTTTCACAGATGATGTACTTGAAATAAGAGAATATTCAAGGGGTCCCCCATATAAGAAACGTATTTTGTTACGGAACCCTTTGTGCGCGAGTCCGACTCGCACTTGGTCGGTTTTTTATGTTTGTTATCTCATATCTTTCGTTTGAAAAACCTATTTGATTTTTATTTATTGCCACTGCTTCCCGTGTTCCATTTTGTTTGTGTTGTTGTCCGTGTCATTAGTTCCATTTCAACAATTATTGACTGAGGGAACGAAGCGACCGAAGGCTCCGTTTCAACTTGCAGACTGGGGAGAATATCTTTCGTCTGTACCCATCTACGGGTTCTGTCAGATCATGTATGAGGCCCGTATTTATCAACTGATTTGCATGAAACTTTACACACACACTCCTTGCTTACAATGAATATTGAATGATATTTTTTGGATTGGATGACAAATGAAAGAGTAATAAAGAAAATTGAATAAGAAATTTTCTAAACAAAGCCGCTCCCTAAGTCTACGGTTCACGGAACCCCATTCATAAACATTCGCACAAAGCATACAGTGATAAAAACTCGCCAAGTGCATGTCTTAAAATCGGGTTGCAAACATTATACGATGTCACGAAATTAGCAATCACAGCCGCAAGCACCAGCTATATACAAAATAACTTTGGTATTACTAAATTCCGGTTGGGTTAAAGTTATTTCAAACTTTAAACTTAATAGATAATTCCCAAATACATTTCGAAGTATTCAAACTAAAGTACCTTCAAGTAACTTGATCAAATTGGAGGTGTTAACAACTACAGTCCTGAAGTGGACAGACACAGAAAACTTTATAGCAATGTCATCTGTATGTCAGCTGAAATAAGTGTGGTAATAGTGTGTCTTGTTGTGTGAAGTATTCGTACTTCTTGAGACAAGTGTATGTATTCTTGACTTAGGGCGAGATAACGAGGTTCTTGCAATTGTAACAGTACTTTGTTAGCAACAATATTCTCACTATTACATCAAACTAAAAAAAATAGTAGAGGGGCCCATAATGTTCAGCAGTGGACAGCGATAGGGGCTGGTGATGATGATTAACCCCTCGACTGTAATACGTGCACACCTGGGACCTCGTAGTGGGTCTGGGCGTAGATACCCTCTCGCTGGAGACCATGCTTCAAGCCATGGTCTCCGGCTAGAGTGGGTGGAACGCGGCCGTGTCCTTCTGTCAGCGGCGAGGGTGCCGCAAATTCATCTACGCCCAAGATCATCGACCTCAGCTCAGATCGGCAGGATAGTCACCCGCCGTCCTTACTGAAGCAGGCTAGAGGGGTCGCGCACACCTGGCCCGTAATAAAACACTTCCTATGACCACCAGCTCTGGCATCAGCAGAATTTTTCGAAATCACAATATACTTATTGATTTTATTTTTAAAACAAGCAAGGCGCCCTTCACTATCGCAGTGAAGGCATAAGACGACTTCTTACTATTATGTGATATCACATGTTAAAAATAAAATAATAAATATAATCATAAATTTTTTTTTTTTTTTGCTATGGTGTTTATTCTGTACCATATCATAACTTTCTAGCACTTGTAGTTCTCGAGTTGAAAAGTGCGGACAGACGGACAGGACCGGACTATAAGACTTCTCTTACATAGTATACTTGTCAGTATAGTAAGAAGTCTAAAAAGATCCTTGCCAGATTCGTTCTCAGACAGCCGACGGGTTAAATGAGACTAATAATATTCTAGTGAAGTGTCTTGTTTAAATTGGAAGTGTCTGTTTGTACCATGTACCATCAACGCATGCACATATAGGCATACGGCCTACTTACAATAAAAAAAAAGTTAATGTTTGAATTAGGTACATAATGTTATGTTAGGTATATGTAGTAAAAGCTACAAGCTATGTCACTCTCCTAACAACCGCAAAAAATACGTGACGTCAGCGACAACTTGAAGTTGTAAATCAGTAAGGGTTGTCTCTTGTTTGTGACACGGCATTGACCATAGAGTTGATATTGAGGCATTAACGTCATAATTATTGGTCAAATTATGCTGGTATATACTGGACAACCCTAACGTTCGAATGATGTTGTCTGTAAACAAAAGAATGTGCTTTAATTAACGTCGGAGTGCAAGTTCTGTATGTAAGTACTATTCCCTATTCTGTGGTATAAGTTGATACTCGTATGTATGTTAGCTTAAGCAAATTAACCTACGTACGCAACAAACTGATTCAACCAAACATTTCCTTCGTCTTGAAGAGATTTCTTTTGAAATAAGTGGTGCTATTGAACTGTAACTCTATCCTTGTTTGTTATTCTTCTCGCTCTTTTATCTTTTTGTGTGTACATAAATAAATTAATAAAATAAAATAAATAAATAAAAACAACTGACTGTCTATCCGTTTATCAGAAATGTCCGAACATATTTAACGGGATTTACCGGGATTAGAAATCCTTTTCCACTGTAATAAATCATCATAATTATCAACCTACTTCCAAAAAAGGAGGATCTCAATTCGACTACATGTTTTTTTTTATGTTTGTTACCTTTTTAACTTAACTTTAACTTTAGACTGGGAGAACCGATTTTGAATTTTTTTTTAAATGACAGCTCGTGGGTCCAAATTTGGTGCCATTCTGACAATTATTTGGTCCCATTTCGGTAATGTGAAGTCGGTTGTTGTGACAATTTTTGACGATTATTTTTTGTCGTATTATCATCGCAAGGCAACGGGTTTCAATTTTTTTTCAAAGTTACAATATTAGCTGCTACTTTTTATTAAATTCATTCGGCCATTTTGGACATAACCCATTATAAATGTACCCGGTAACGGTAATAGGTTTGTCCCCTATTACAAAGGACTAAATATACTGGCAAATTGTGGGTGTGTAATACACCTCTGCCTACCCCTTCGGGGATATAGGCGTGATATCTGAATGAACGAATTATCATAATGCGACTACGACGTATACAAGACAGTTATCGTTCAAGCACGCAAAGTACTTTTTGCTACAGATAATCATTGGTCATGGTGTCGCAAGAAATACGCTACCACAACTAATTGTTAGTGAAACTGCTTCGGTTTAAACCGAATACAACTATATATTTAGCATTATAGTGTACCAGCTCCGATAGCCGTGATCGTCTAGTGGTTAGGACCCTACGTTGTGGCCGTAGTAACCCAGGTTCGAATCCTGGTCACGGCAGTGTTCGCACTGTTACGGTGGAGCTTTTCTTTTTAATGTTAAACATGTATTTATAAGATTTTTTAACGTTCTGTAGTTCAAATCTCGGAGTAAGTATAATCATGTCTGTGCGTCCGTCTGTCGTCGGTTTTCCTCCTAAAAGGTAAGTGCTAGATCTATGAAATTTTGCATGAATATGTGTATTTACTACAATGACAAAGTGCTACAAGAAAGTTATGAAAAATATTATTTTTTGGGGTACCTCTCCTACAAGTATTAACCAGAATATTTTTTTCTTGCTTCTTCCCCGGAGTGTAGGGTATCAATAGGTCTTTGAAAAATATTGAGAGGTTTTATATAAGTATTCGTTTGCGAGATATTTAACGTTATAGTCAGTTTATAGTCAGACATGGATAATCTACCTGAGTTTCTTGCTGGTATCTTCTTAGTAGAATCAACTTACCGAACCAGCGAAAGAATAATTTTCAAATGGTTTATTAATGTACTTTTTTTTTTTTTTATATATATACTAACATTTATTTACAATAAGAATTACAGTATACAAAATAAACATAATTATAGACTAAAAATATTTACATTACAAAATATCGTTTAAAAAATCCTCCGCGTCATTGCCGACTGGGAAGGTTCCCAGAATGCTGGCTATGTTGCCACGTTGGATGGCGATACTTATTCTTTGGGCCAGAAAATAGCCAGCCTTCTGGTCCTGAGAAGCATCGATTAGGCGTTTAGCAATGTCTCTATAAAGGCGGCGAGCACTCGGACCCCATGACCCCAGTGTCTCAACCCCAAATGGCTCAAATATGTAATCACCTGCTAGGTTAGCATATTTACGCCGTTTAAAGCCTTCAGCCGATGCAGCAGCAGCGCCGGCACATCCAGATGTGCTTGGAAGGTGTGAAGGTGCTAAGGTGTCAACGCATGTAGCGTCCCACACCAAAGGCCTTCCCATCTTCCAATGTACTTAATTTAGTATTTTTATAATATTGCTTGACATGAAATGAAAAAAAAAATTGACATTCATATGTGCTCTTTATGTGTATAAACTGAATAACCTTGAGTGCTAAATACAAATTATACACCTATGACGTTGGGCAATATTTGGGATTGCTGACTTCTCCTTCGTCAGAAAAAGCAGACCTATTGTGGCAATTATTTAACCCTTAATGATTCCTGTATATTAATATGTAAATAATTATTCTGTGCTGTAAACTGTTTAGGGTATGATGAGGCTGACATGTCCATTATGGACAAAAGCCTCAACAAAATAAAAGAAAAAAAAAAAAATCTGAATAACCGAAATTGATTCTTTGATTCTGAGGCAAAAAAGATATAGTTTACATACTGATCCAGATATATTTTGTGATCCTTTCTAGTCTTCCATAGTTATTTTTATGGCAATAAAGTACCATCACAATATAAAATTCTCATGAAACCCAATGCCTCTTTGGTATACTTAAATTTTGTCCTAAAAGTGTTCGGGAGTACAAAATAAAAGTGAAAAAGCTCCAATTTCTCACAAAGTGGAAGCCTGAAATTTTAAAAGCATTTCACTTTACTTTCCTATCAGGATTAACTTGACGAGTGATTAGGAATAAATTGTAGGTACATTAGGACAAATAGAAATGTTTGTGACATTTGTATTGGGTATTTTATGTTTTTAATCGACTTCATACATATAGTCCGAGTCATATATACTATATATAGTCCGAGACGCCCAGGATTTTAATTGGCTGTGCCATAGCGGCTGGCACGTAAGATTTTGTTACCTTTAATCAACATTTCATCGCAAGGCAATGGGTTTCATTTTGCTGCTACTTTTTATTTTTTTGGACATAACCCATTACAAATGTGCCCGGTGACGGCAATAAGCTTGCTCCCTATTACGTGGGACTAAAGTACTGGCAAATTGTGGGTGTGTAATGTACCTCTGCCTACCCCTTCGGGGATATAGGCGTGATATGTATGTGTGTGTGTGTGTGTTAATCGACGTCATAAAAAGGAGAAGTTTCTCAATTCCCCAAAGGGTAAAACAGGAATCTTCGGAACGGGAGACTTCGATGTCCGTTCGTCCGTCCGTCCGTGTCTTTTTTTTTTTTTTTTTTTTTAATTCCGCGGCCCAAGGCCGCTGCCGCTCTAACGTCCGTTGCCGGGCGTCCCTGGTTACTAGCAGAGGGTATGTCCAGTGGCGCCCGGCGGACTTTGACCACCCCTGTGGTCTCTGCGGGTGTTTGGTCGGGACGAGAATCCCGCGTCATTGGGGTCGGGTTTTATCCCGCGTCAGTGAGTGAATCTGGTTGCGTGCTATGGGGCAAAGGCCCCGCAGCACGCAACCCTTCTAGCCTGCTTCTGTAAGGACGGTGGGTGGCGATCCCGCCGTCCTCAGGCCCCGATCGCGTAGTCTGGGGCGGCCTGGCTGCCGACTACGGAACTCGGCGGGGAGGGTACGCTCCCTCTCCCTCCCGGCCGCCTCCTTCGCGAGCATGACTTGCTCGCAGAAGGACACGGCCGCGTTCCACCTACTCCCGCTGGATACCATGGCTTGAAGCATGGTCCCCAGCGAGAGGGTATCCACGCCCAGACCCACTACGAGGTCCCGGCGCTGACTCACCCACGCTGAGCACTCCACCAACGTGTGGAGTGCGGTGTCGTCGTCGGAAACCTCGCAGTGTTGACACCGGGGTGTGACCTCACGATGCATGCGAAACAGATAGCTACCGAAGCATCCATGCCCGGCAACCATCTGCGTCGCACGGTACGTGAGGTCACCATGCTGCCTCTGCAGCCAATCGTCCATGATCGGTCTCACCGCCGCGATGAAGATGGCACCCCCCTTGGGTTGCTCAAGTCGCACCCTCCATGACTCCATGAGATCCTGGCGGAGTTGGGACCGCTGGTCCTCGATTTCTCGAGACGCAGGCCTGTGGTCCCGCTCCAGCGCCTCCTTGCGCCATTGGAACAATGACGCAAGGGCTCTCGCTTCCAGGTCCCATGGAGGGGTCCCGGCTAGGAGACATGCAGCCTCTCCGGAGATCGTGCGGTACCCCCGTACGGTTCTGACGGCCAAGGTTCGAAGTGGTCTGTTTAACAGAGTCACGTTCCCCTTGACCGCCAACCTATCCGCCCATACGGGAGCCCCGTATAGGGCCATACTCCGCACGATCCCCAGGTACAGTCTCCTGCAGGAGGCGTTGGGTCCGTTTAGGTTGGGCATCAGTCGCGAAAGCGCGACCGATGCCTGCGTCACCTTGGGGACCAAACTTCGGAAATGTGGTCCGAAGTTCCATCGGCTATCAAGTACGATCCCTAGGTACTTCATCGAGGGCTTGATGCCGATGCTAACGCCTCCCACATTTATGCTGGAACCTTCGGGTGGACCGTTCCGAGGTCTGTGAAAACACAGAACCTCGGACTTGTGCAAGGCCACCTCCAGTCCCAGCTGCCGTATCCGACCCACGACTCGAGCAACACCCGTCGTGACCTTGAGTGCTGCCTCCTGGTACGTTGCACCCCGCGCCGTGACGAGGGTATCGTCGGCGTAGCACGTTACGCCGACACCCCTAGGCAACGCACCCCGCAGCACCCAGTCGTAGCCGATGTTCCACAGAAGCGGCCCCAGGACCGACCCCTGCGGAACACCGCACGACACATCTCGCCGAGCTGGCCCGAGCCAGCTGGGGAAAGCTATGGCCCTCTCCGAGAGATAGGCCCCGACAATACGACGGAGGTAGAGAGGCGTTTCGTGATACACGAGCGCCTCCCTAACGCAGCTCCATGGCAAGGTGTTGAACGCGTTGGCGATGTCAAGAGACACCGCCACCACCACCTTGCCCTGCGAGACTGCTTCCTCCGTCAGGCTCTTCACGCGCATGATCGCGCTCACGGTGGAGCGTCCCCGACGGAAACCGAACTGGTTATCCGCCAGGTCTGGCCCCACACTCGTGAGATGCTCGACGAGGCGTTCCGCGATAATTCGCTCAAAGAGCTTACACACCTCGTCGAGCAACACGATCGGCCGGTATCCGGACGGTGAGTCCACCGGCCGCCCCGCTTTACGGATCAGGACCAGTTTCCCCGTCCTCCACACCTTGGGAAACTGGCCCCTTTCGAGGCATGCGCTAAAGAGCCCCATCAGTCGAGGCCCGAGTTCTTCGAGGGCCAGGACCCATGAACGGCCAGGAATGCCGTCGGGTCCGGGGGCAGTGATTTTCCGGCGTTTAAGCCGGAGTACTGCCGCACCTAGCTCCCCCACCCTGACTCCGGGTACGTCGTCTTCGCTGGTGCTATCCGCGTCGGGCAGAGACGGAGCCATGCGCGGAGGGACGTGCTCCTCCGCGCTCGTCGGAAACAGGGAGCCCATGACCCGCTCCAGCTGCTGCGGCTGGAGACTCTGGGTCAGTGGGGGCGCCCTAGGTCGGAGTTTCTCCCTGACCTGTAGGTACGGGCGCCCCCATGGGTTCTGCTGCAGGGTCTCCAGGAGCTCCTCGCGGGCCGCCATCTTGGCCCGCTTTATCGTCTCCTGGAGATTACCTTTAGCCTCCCTGTATGCCTGAAAAAGCTCCGCCTCTCGGGCTGCCGCGTCGTCTGGGCGGCGACGCCTCCGGCGAAACCTGGTGTACCGGCGGCGGGCGGAGATGCATGCTGCGCGCAGCTCTGCAATCTCCGGCGACCACCAGTACACCTGCTTCCTGGCCGGTCTGGGTGTAACCCTAGGCATCGCCGCATCACAGATTTGCGACATGGCTCTCCTGAACCACTCCGCCTCGGCATCCACATCGGCAGGCCGGTCCGGCGCCGGAATCCAGGCCTGCACGATGGATGCCTCCAGGAGAGCCTCCCGATCCAGATGGTCCGTCCGTCTGTCTTGGGCTGTATCTCATGAACCGTGCTAGTCACAAATTTAAAATTTTCACAGATCGTGTATTTCTGTTGCCTCTATAACAACAAATACTAAAAAACAGAATATAATCAATATTTAACGCGAGTCCGACTCGCACTTGGCTGGTTTTTATTGTTTACTAGCTGATCGCTGCAGCTCCGCCCGCGTGATTTAGTTTACTCGTTCCCGGTTCCCGTGGGAACACATTACCGGGATAAAAAGTAGACTATGTTACTCAGGGTAAATTTAGCTTTCCAATGGTGAAAGAATTTATGAACTCACCACAGTAGTGGCACCACAGTAGCGCCACAAAAACATACAAATACAAATCTTTCCTGTTTATAATAGTATAGTATAGATTACCTTATATCACAACTCATATCTTTCGACTGGCTGAACCGATTTCGATTTTTCTTTTATTTATTAGTTATTTTTTTTTTTTATTATTTATTTATTTATTTAATAAGTACATATTAGTGGTTATAATTTAATAATATGTCCCACAAAACTGTTTTCACAGTTAGTTTGTCTGCGGGAACGTGTTGTTACAAAAAATTAATACAATTCCAAAATGTTAACAAGTAATTACTAAAATTCACTAACAAGAAATACACTGTTATACTACATTAGCTTAATTGTGTCTGTCTGTCCACCTGTAAATACTCTTAAACCAACCCCATCAGGACTTTAGCTGGCAGATGCATTATCCACAAGTCTTTATACAAAAACAATCCTATTATTTAGTACCTACCAAGATATTATTCATTAGAACAGTAAATATATATTATCGGAGGAGGGGCTCGTGGTCTAGTGGCAACCGACAATATTAATACATTGCAAAGGTAAAGCAACATCTAGTCAGGCCGGTCTTAGGATGGGTGACCATTTCTTAAGACACTGAGACCCCTCCGTGCCTCGGAGAGCACGTTAAGCCGTCGTTCCCGGTTGTCATACGAACATCTATGGCAGTCGTTAGGGGTAGTTGGAGCTCTAAATCAAAAATCCTCGCGGTCTAACTACAGAACTTCGATATCGCCCATGGGTTGTGAAGGTCAGATGGCAGTCGCTTCACGGAAAATATCGAAGTTCAGTCGAATCGCAGTTAGACTGGAAAGCCGACCCCAACTAAGTTGGGAAAAGGCTCGGTGAATGATGAGTAAATATATATTATCATTCATCACTAAGGGAGAGGTAAAATACATTGGTACAATCATTATTAGTTACACATTATTATACAGGATGTTACGAAAGGGTTATATCAACCCGAAGCCAGCATCATCAGCTGGCTGACCATAACCCGTTTCGATATATGGCGACCGCCAAAGAAGAAAAAAAAAGTTCATCAAAAAACTTAAAAAGATATTTCAAATCAAAACAAACGTGTCCCAACGATACGGCTTGACGTAGCTACAACTAGACAATGAGCGCGTGGTACGTATGTACTTACAATGCCCTTGGCGGTTGTGCGGGCGTCGCGGCGGTGTGGGCGTCCTTAAAGGATTATTTTTTTTTATGTAAATAAAATTTCGTCCTCGTCCGTGGGTCGACAGGTGCACCACATGCAAGTGATAGTAAAATATCTGTCCCCAATTTTAGAAAAATCTTACCTTTTTACAGGAAAGGTTAATTTCTTGTGTAACAGTGCTAAATGCGGCTTTGACTCGACTGCGTACACAGTATTTTTAGGTATCAAAACTCACGGTACAACTCCCGGGCAAATTGCCTTCTGATGCTCCTACACAAAGCATCATCTCGTAATACTCTTCGTTACTCAGAGCCATTATACACAACACAATCACTATCACACACAACTTGACATAACTCACAAATTAACACACTAAACAATTATTTAGCTACCTCACTGCACAAAGCAAAGAATGCAACTGAACTGACCTGTGGCCTTGCTAAATGATTTTAAATAATATTCTAGGAAACTTCGTGACTCGACCGAGCGCTTCGTGTTCGTGCGGGCGGCATCGCTTGATGCGAAACAGAGACAAAATGTTCCTACCAGGAGTGAGACGGAAGGCTTTTCACAGGCGTGCATTATTTGTACCTATTTTGATGTTGATGCCCGAAGCAGCTGATTTTAGCTAGTGTTGTTTAAACAAGTGTGTATTTTATTCGGTAATAATGTTTTTTTTTCTTCTCTGGCGGTCGCGACATATCGAAACGGGTTCTGGTCGACCAGCTGATGGGGATGGCTTCGGGTTGATATAACCCTTACGTAACACCCGGTATAGGTACATGGTAAGTAAACAAATATACACACACTATAGTGTCAGGCATCCGTCTCTCATGTAGCCCTTACGAGTTGGTTGGTTTTTGTGTGTTTTACTTACCTTTTACATAGATGCTATTCGGGTATTTTTCTTCGAATCGCCAAAACTATTGTCTTTCCGAGATTTGAAAACGTACTGTAACCAGGAGACGAGTTCTGCCAACTGTCTGACCGTTCTAGCTAAAGACCTCCATATTTACAATCATATCAATACGTATTTCGGCAGTTCAGAGTCATATATAAACAGATATTAATTTAAAAAAAATGTGCGTTCGGGGAACCCCCGTCAGTAACGAAGTTCTTTACCCAACTGAAACGCAACCCTACACTAAATTAAAAAAAAAAAAGCAGTACATATTTCGGCTTCTGCGGACCACCGGTTGGGAACCACAGATAAGCGTAACGTGACGATTTCTACTAAATCGCTCTACCTGTAAACCTTCGAAGAACTTCGTTCCAATAATATTCTTATCTAAAACTTCTAAATATTCCTAGGCTTGTACCTACTACATTGCGTAGAATACTAGGATATCCTGTAGGACGTAAAAGGCCGCTAAGCTAAGCATTAACAAATGTAGTCCTACAAACGTGCGCTATAAGGTCATTATGTGTGCAAATAAAATGCTTTCGTTTAGAGCTTCAAAGATTTAGACACGATGATATTTATACCTACGGCAGCGGTGTAGAAATGTGGCTTTAGGGAAACATAACCTTCCCCTAATTGCCGTGCCAGATGGAGTAGTAGTGGACTGTATTATGATGTCTATAGGGGCAGATCCATTGAAACAACAGCGTACAACTTTCACACGTCTATATTGAACCACGTACACGAGAGAAGAGAGAACGGATACATATTTGTGCAGTGTTGCCACTACATAAGTCAATTTGACCATACCGTTCAAAATGGTCAAAATGTTAACTTCGTTATTCCTGTTCTCAATTTACCTGTTTTTTAACGAAGTTCTTTAACGCGGCTTACGGGTAGTGCGATTTAGTAGAAGTCGTCACATTACGCTATCAGTGGTTCCCAACCGGGCGGTGGTCCGCAGAAGCCAAATTAAAGTCAGCTTTTTCTTTAAATTTAGCGTCGGCGTCATTACCCAAACCCAGGTTGGATTGCGTTGCAGTTGCGTAAAGAATTTGGGATGGAAATGATCATGATTTTCTAATCACAATCATATGACAATATGATTATTTCTAGTCACAGTGATTTCACCCGTGATTAATCACAATGCTGTGATTTGTCTACCAGTGAGTAGTGACAAATAATATGCACCGTGATAGTGATTTCTATTTTCCTCATGATAATCGTGCGTGAAATCGAGGCTATGCTATTATTACTGTACTGTTGACTGAAAAATTTGGTTACTTACTACCCCTAAGTTTGAATGCCACTTGCAGATTCATTGGTGATAAAGATTAGTTTCTTTTTTTTTTTTTTATGTTTGGTTCGCCAAATTGACGCCGCCCGCCTGGTGGTAAGTCGTGACGACTTCTAGCGATTATGGGCCACTCTCACAGCACGTAATACTATAGAGAGTGGCCCTCAACTTGACGACCTGCTGATGTGCCTCTTCACGCTCCGCTTAAAGAACCCAGGATTATATGTGGGAGGAAACACGTGCACAGGCAGGGCGTTCCAGGCCACTATCGTTCGGCAGAGAAACGAACGTTTAAAACGTTCGGTTCTCGCGAACATGCTATCCACTGTGTAGGAGTGGCATCTCTGCCCGGCACGAGTCGTTCGGGATCGGAAGGAAGAGGGTGGGATCAGATTGAAGAGCTCTTCAGAACAATCGCCGTGGTAAATACGGTAGAATGCGGCCAAGGAAGCTATTGTTCGGCGCTGAACTAGCGGCTCAAGGCTTCCCGTTACCTCCGGACAATCTATAATACGAATAGCCCGTCGCTGCATAGCGTCGAGAGCATCCAGCAGATACTTCGCGGAGCCGTCCCAGAGGTGAGAGCAGTATTCGACGCAGGGTCTAATCTGCGTCTTGTACAGCAGACACCTCTGGTCCGGTGTAAAGAATCTCTTTACCTTATTCAGTATTCCTAGTTTCCGCGAAGCTAGCCCTCTACATCTTTCGATGTAGTTTTTATTATTGAGCTCTCGACGAACGTCTATGCCAAGGATATCAAGGTTGTCCTTCATTGGTAATAATGCATTCTAAAGAGAGGGTAGGGGAAGGAAAGGGGATTTCTTCGCAGTAAATGCACACGCCTGTGTTTTGCGGGCATTGAACTCGACCAGGTTCTCGGTACCCCATTGAGAGATACTATCGAGGTTACGGTCGAGATCAGCCACGAGTCGTCGTCTCTCCTCCTCAATCTCAGATCGCCCCGCCGTCGGACGAACCGAGTAACTCCCGTGCAGTGTGCTGTCATCTGCATAGCAATGAATGTTCCCGAGGGATAGCATATCATTGATATGCAGAAGAAAGACAGTTGGTGATAGTACGGACCCCTGCGGTACCCCGGCATTCACTTGCAAAAAGCGACAAGCCTGGCCATCGCAGAGGACCCACAGTTGAGGAGCAGACCATATGCCGGAAGCTTGGAAAGGAGCGAAGCATGCCAGACCCTATCGAAGGCTTTGGCGATGTCCAGGCTAATAGCCAAGGACTCGCCGTGCCTTTCCATAGCCCCACCCCAGACATGCGTTACGAATGCCAGAAGATCACCCGTTGATCGTTTTGGCCTGAAGCCGTATTGTCGATCATTGATTAGCGAGTGATCCTCTAGGTATTGCATGAGCTGCTTATTTATAAGGAGCTCAAGCACCTTGCAAATGACTGAGGTGACAGGTATGGGTCGATAGTTGCCTGGATCGGATCGATCCCCTTTCTTGGGGATCGGTTGTACGTTCGCCTCCTTCCAGACCTCCGGCACGAGCCCTGAAGAGTATGACAGGCGGTACAGACGCGTTAATACTGGAGACAACTCAGCTGCACATTTTCGTAGCACCACCGCCGGAATGCCGTCAGGGCCACTGGCTTTCCGCGTGTCGAGTGACCGCAGCACTGCCCGTACATCACATTGCCTGATAACAATATCAGACATTGTGTGGCCACAGTTGGCGATGGCGGGGGGCTGCAGGCCACGGTCGTCGACCCGGGAATTAGCCGCAAAGAGGTCTGCGAGCATATCCGCTTTCTCTTGGGCTTTGTGAGCCAGTGTTCCATCTGGATAACGCAGCGGTGGCAGCGAGGGCTGACAAAAGTTAGATTGCACGGCTTTGGCCAGTTGCCAGAATCCACGAATGGGAAGTGAGCTCCTGACCAAGCCGCGCGACGCGCTGGGCATCCGCTCTCTTAAAGGCCCTCTTACTCGATTTTGTGCCCCGGTTGTACGCTGCTTTGAGGTGGCCCACGTTTGGGTCGCGCACAGCCCGGGCCCTGATCCAGGCGCGATATGCCGACTGTTTTTGTCGAACAGCTTTGGCACAATCTCGCCCGAACCAGGGACGGGCTCTGCGGATACTGGCGACAACAGTGAAAGGGATGTAATAATCCATCCCTAAACTGATCTCGCCAGCAATCGCAGAAGCACTATCCGAAGGAGCCTTTCCTACAAAGCAGCGCTAGCTCCAGGGGACGGACGCATAATAATCGCGTAGACCGTCCCAATCCGCTGACGAGTAGTGCCATAGTCGTCGTGACGTTTGTACAGGACGTGCAGGAGGTGACACCTTCATGCCAGCGTGAACAACACAGTGGTCGGAACTACCCAGTGGGGCTCCTACCGAAACACTGTACTGGGCTGGGCGACTCGTCAGCAGTAGATCCAGCAGAGCGGGCGCGTGATCTGACCTGTCTGGTATCCGGGTGATCCCGCATACCATCTGGGTCAGACCGTGGGAGAGAACGAACGCATGGGCGGCTCTACCCGCATGATCAGTCTTGAGGGACCCCAGCCATTCAATGTGATGGCCATTGAAGTCCCCCAGAAATACTAAGTCAGCGTTCGGGAACCGCACCTGCGCTTCATCAGCCGTCTCGCTGAGGTACTGGAAGAGCTTTGTTGTCTCAGAATCCCCTGTATGGGATCGGTAGACGCACACGTAGATCTGGCTCATAGAGCCATGGTCTACGTGCAGCCAAAGGACGGAATTGGATGGGTTCTCTAGGCAGCGCAACCGGCGGCAGCAAACATCCGCCCTAACGAACACGCACACCCCGGCTTTGTCTCGAAATTGTTCCTCGATGACATAGCCGGGGTAACACAGGTAAGACGTGTCGTCAGGGCGGCGTATTTGTGTCTCCGTGAGGAACATCACAGCGGGCCGTGCCGTCTCAAGGTGATGGTGGACGGCATCGAGGTTCGCATGGAGTCCACGGACGTTAGTGAACTCCACCTCGAAAAGTGAAGTTGTGGGGTTTCCTAGGGCCGCTGTGTAACGTTTATTTTTTCTTTGTTGCACTGCCATTGTAGATTTTGAAGAAGAAGAAGAAGCGTGAAGACAGGGCGACATTTTTTTTTTTAGGTTTGTCTTAGAGCCGTGTGGTTAGGTCGGAGCTGACTCGCCGAACGGAAGGGCTCCCAAACCCCCCTGATGCAAGGCCGCCGCTACCCCACACCGGTTACCACCCGGAGCGGCGATCCCACATCAGGATTATGCGCAACATGTGGGGCAGCCTCCTGGGGTGGTTGGTCCCAGGCGGGCCCCATGACTGTGTTGCGGGCGGCCGCGGCAACGCCGTTGCTAAGGGTCTCCCTGGCCGGCGAATCGACCCACACCACCCACACTAGACTCCGTTTCGCCCCCACTGGTCCCATGCCTGCTGCACCATACATCGCCCCGGGCCCGGCGGTGCAGCTGCCTGAACCCCTAACGCAACCCAGCCTGGGCTGGGTTACTTGGGGGGCTTTAGCACAGCTGCACGGTGGTACCCCCCCGGACCAACACTGTTGTACCACCTGGTACCCACGTAGGGGCCGAAGCCACTCCATAGGTACCGTAAATTAACGAGCCTCGTCCGTTTATCAGCAGGTGCGCCACTAGCAGGTGAGGTCGCTGGGGCCCTAAAGATGTTGGTAGAGCCCCTTAGCACCCAGTTTCATCGGTTCATCAAATTTACAGGGCAACGTTTGTACCAATACCATACAGCGTTGAGACAAATGTGTGGAGCCGGGGTTAAGCATGGACAATACCATTGAGTAAAAATATGTTTCATCATAGAGTAAAAAAAGGGGCACTGAAATTTCATTATTTGGATAAAAAATATCACATCACTTTTAGCTCTGTAATACATATTCATTATGACAACAGGTGTACCTACCAAATCAAAGAACATTTATTTCTATGGGGGAAACGTTTTTATATAAAAATAACTTGTTTTTAAGATTTCAACCATAGACAAAAGTAATATACTGATTTCAACATTCGAATGTTTTGTGCCCAGATAAATCGGAATTTTGATCGATGTCTTTCTATTTACATAGTATATAGCGATCAATGGATCTCAATCCATTTGGTAATCCAAAGTTGGACGACATCCATCTAATATATCTGTCAATTTTGAAAGAGGCGAGACGTCTTCAACAAATCTCTTATCTAATCTGTGGTCTACCTACA
This sequence comes from Nudaria mundana, assembly GCA_963556515.1. NCBI lineage: Eukaryota > Metazoa > Arthropoda > Insecta > Lepidoptera > Erebidae > Nudaria > Nudaria mundana. Next base: position 23,874,493 of record OY748287.1, read on the forward strand.
ACACAATACAATTTTATTTGTATTGTATTGTACAAAACAAAAATAAAAACCGTAATACGGGACGGGATATACTCGTATTAAACGTACTTAATTATAATTAAACGACGCAGCAATGGACATGGGAGCGGCCGCGATCTCACGGAATTAAAAATATAGGTGTAGATAACTGAAAAACCACGGGTGTCCCCCGACCGCACAATTTTTTTGTAATGTTTTTACTTCATAATTATTTTTCGACGGTGAACTGATTTAATTTTAGTTGAAAGTTACTACCTCCGTGGTACGATTTTAATTTGGTCCCATTCCGGCATAGACCAACGCGGTCGTCGTATACGCTGTCGCCGTACATTCCGGCAATTTAAAGTCTGTTTCTTTGTCAATGTTGACGTGTTTTTTTTTTATTGAATAAACCTTTGCAAAAATGTAAGAATCATTCTATATATTTCATGAATCTGTAACTAGAGATGTTCAAACATTGACAATTCCTCCTCATTTTAATTTACTCGGTTAAATATTTTATGACAAGGTTGTAAAATGATAATTATATTTTGAATCATTTTGAATTCAGAGCAAAGTGAAGGATTCTAGAGTAGAATCCCGAGCGGAGCAAGGGTTTCTAAAGTAGAATCCTAAGCGTAGCAAAGGAATTAAAACAACGTCTCCTGAGAAAGAATAATTTTACTCTCTAATTTTACTCAATAATTTTACTCGATCAATATTAATTACTTTTCATCGCCTTCTATGAAAAAAAAAGAAAATCTACTAGCGATGAAAAAAATTCTCGCGTTTTTTTTTTGTTTGGATTACTATGAAAGATTCATGTTCCAAATTCAAATCTAATTATTGCCCGCTAAAAAGTCTTTGAACAAAAAAGAGCTACTTTAGGCTACCGTATGTAGGAACAAAACGCATTCAATTGCATTTGAATCACGATTATATCCAATATTACATTTGTATGAAAGTTATATTTATATGTTGACATTTTATATGTCGCTTCTAATATAATTTCTTGGTCTATTTTGATAGGGGTGCCACGTAGAAAGCAGTTAATGCACTTTAACGACACAATTTTATGGCTAAGGGGGAAATGAAAGCCTAATATATAGATAGGTTAGTAAAGCTATGTTATTTTTTCATTTTATTAGAGAAAAAATACAACGTCCTTTCGTCTGAAAGGGCAGACAGAGGCGTTCAATACGCCCACCTAACAAAACTACTAATGCCCGACATACATCATTTTGTAATCTATCATCAATACATATAATAAAATTGTAAGTGGTCGATGTCTGTACATCGAAGATATAATAGAGAAACTGTTGTAGGGGGGCTTTATGAACGCAATAGTACCCAAAACTATGGTTTTTAGAATTTTGGTATGTTTGTCTGTTTGTCTGAATGTTTGAACACGCTAGTCTCAGAAACGGCTTAACCGATTTGAATGCGGTTTATAGTAATGCGTTGTGGTTTATTCAACTTAACATTTAAGGTTTGTTTTATTTCAATCGGTTCATAAATAAAACAGTTATGTCGATCTAAAGTACCACCTAGGAGGAGCTGCGGGCAACAGCTATACATAATAAATCAGTAACTGGTGATCAAGAAAACTATAACACGCAGGCGGAGCTGCAGGCAACAGCTAGTTAATAATATAATTATTGTGGTTATTATTATGGTGTGGTTATTATTATGGTGTATCATTGAGATTCGTCTGCACGTAAAAAAACGCCTCCAAAAAGTTACATAGCAAAGATAACATAGATCTACAATGCACCATATAAACGCCTACGGAAAAATATATAGCAAATATTTATTACACGTTTAAGAACAAAGGTATGGCAATATTTTATTTAGTAGTGTACAAATATCTTCGTATTATAATTAAGTTTTTTTTTGTATTTGAAATAGATCATTGTTAATTATAAATACATACTTAATTGGTTGATTGTTTTCTGGCCTAAAGAATAAGTATCGTCATCCAACGTGGCAACGCATTCTGGGAAACTTTCCAGTAGGCAAAGACGTTGAGGTATTTTTAAATGATACTTATATTACTTACTATATATCGTACTATATATAATAGGTATATAGAAAAATACCCAAACTCCAAAATAGCGGAGGTATAACTTTCAGAAACCCGTAATGTAGGCAGATTACCCCCTATAGAAATTGAATTAGATTTTATGAAAAATCTTGCTCCGTCCAAGCTGTGTGTTTGTGGAATGTTCTGCCTGTGACCGTCCGACAAGCCCCTTCAATAGGTATCATCACTTGTGCCAAGTTACGTGAAGATCGGATAAAAACTGTGGCTGCTAGCTCGGAACACACATATAGACAGACAGACGGACAAAAGCAAAACTGTCCAATCTCGAAATGTAGACGATTCGTTCGCTCGGTTGATAACATTATACCTAGTCTAACTTACAATTTACTTAGTTATAAAATTTTAATTCTATGGGTCCTTTACCTGCTTTATGCTAGCGCCGGGACCTCGTTGTGGGTCTGGGTGTGGATACCCTCTCCCTGGAGACCATGCTACGAGCCATGGTCTCTAGTGAGAGCCAGTGGAACGCGGCCGTTTCCTTCTGCGAGCAGGTTATGCTCGTGAAGGAGGCAGCCGGTAAGGTGACGGAGCGTACCCTCCTCGCCGAGTTCCGAAGTCAGCGGCGTGGGCGCCGCATACGTGACTACGCCCAGGACCATCGACCTCCATGATCGGGGCCTGAAGACGATGGATTAGCAACCCACCGTCCTTACAGAAGCAGGCTAGAAGGGTTGTTGGGTAGCAACCAGATTCACTCACCGACGCAGGATAAAACCCAACCCCAACGACGCGGGATAATACCCGACCCCAAAGATGCGGGATAACACCCGACCACCACGCAGCGGCCACGCCGGTGGCCAAAGTGCGCCGGGCGCCACTGGAAATTCTTTCAGTGTAACCGGAGGCACTCGGCAATGGACGTAGGTGCGGCCGCGGCCTTGGGCCGTGGATAGAAAAAAAGGAAACCTGCTTTATGGTATGACAGGCTTACATCCCTTGGTTTACAATCTACTATTCAAAGAATCAATCACCTGGACATCTCGGAAAAGAAGACCAGCAAAAAAATATAAACAAGAAAAATCTTTTAACCAAAACGTTCCATCAAAGTCCGCAAACCTTATCAGTGTTTTATAAAAAGTGTCAGACCAGACTACGATTCTTTTCCTTTTTCGAAGCAATTTAGCCCAACGCGGTTTTCACATTTGTATCTTTGAGATACAAACAGAAAAACCACATTATTTGCCAATAACTGGTAAGATTAGTGGTCACGACTTTTTTTTATTGTTCACTGATTAATACTGACTGATTAACTCTAGTATGTTTTTGAACGAAAAAGATAGAGCTTAGCGTTACGATGGATGATACAGGAATGTTTAGACAAAACAAATTAGATTGGTACTCAATATTATTACCTATCACCATTAATAAAAAAATATGTATATATTCTCAATACATGTATCATTACAGGATAACGATACTGTAGCATCTATTTAAAGAAAACACACACTATAATACTTCAACATATACATAGCATCACGCCTTTTTCCCCGAAGGGGTAGGCAGAGGTGTGCAAACACACTCACATCTCGCCAGCTATGTTAGGTCCCATGTAATAGGGGGCGAGCCTATTGCCATTTACCGGGCACTAGTTCCAGACTCTGGGATAATTATCTGGGTAAAATTCTAAAGAGAATTATACATTATCCACCAGACCCGGGAATCGAACCCGAGACCTCGAGCGTGGCAGTCCGTACATAGTACCATTGTGCCACCGAGGTAGTCTTATAATACTTCAAATATACGTTAATAACATATAAACTTGTAGCATTTATGACAAACCCTGCCCCGGTGGCAACTCACGTCTGTAGTATATGACCAGTAATGCCAGTCTTGTGAACTCACTCTAGCACGCCATTTCCCAAAGTGGGCGATAACGCCCCCTTGTGGGCGCTGCAGGCCTAAAAGTGGGCGGTAAGAGACTCAGAAATAATGGGGGCGTTGTGTAGAGGCTTGGGGGGTGATTTGTAATTTCATTTAGCTCTCATTAGCCTCTTAGATACTAATAAAATATAAAATAAAATAACGTTTATCTATAATTTTTAGAAAATTATTTAGATTCGTCAAAAGTTGGTGTGACTCTACCGAGGGTTCCAAAATGCAACTGTCAACTGATGGTGAAATAATTGGGATAAGGGCAGGCAGATGATGATAAATTCTCTACGACGATCGTATTTCAAAACTATCTAAGTAGTTACATTTCCTAAAACACCAATTATAATAACAAATATCTCTAAGGAATAAAATTCTAATTTTGCTAATGGACTCGCTACGCCAGAGATTCATTCCAACTGTCAGACACAAACTAATATAGCCACAGAGTAAACATAAATTACACTTAAACAAAGTGAGTAATAAGTCGTTATTTTGTTTTTAATAAAAAAAACCAGTGATATATTATTTGAAGCAGTTACACAAGTAAAAGAAAAAAATTCACGAAAATTCTGCACTATTTTCTCAAACATCGTTATGTCAACGAAAGTAATAAAGTGCTTGTTTTGTTAGGTAATATATATTACCAGACTAAAGGACTGTTCATATTATAAGTCGCGTCCACCATATACGAAGCGATTTATCTTCAGATCTACCTGACAGGATGCAAATTCGCATTGTAATGTAATGTGGTCTGAAGGTAAGATCGCAACAGTCGGCCGGAGAGACTAAAACGGGAATGAACTTATGCGATTTGATCGTGTGTTTGCTTCAATCCGTTAAGGCCAAACTGCCGCAGCTTTATCTCATCCGATTGACCGTAAAAAATATATTTAGGTATCATCCATCATCCTTCCAATAGCCAGCAACATTACTAAGTTACTTAATCTAATTAATGGTAATTCATTTAATTAAAGACGACCTTAGTCGGAATCTTTTGTATCTTACCATCAAAAGCGTAAAAATGTTCATTACTTTTTAATTATGACAAATATTATATAATTACATTCACAGACATTAAGCTTAACTAAAATAAGACAAGCGACTTAGTTTTGGAAGTATGATATGATAATCCACGTATGTTATAAAGTCTATGTATGCATCGCCGAATTTTATCTACACGTATAACTTTCAAACGACTGCACCAAATTGGAAAATTATTTGTAGCTTAAATTTTGTAACTTAAATATTGTAGTATAAGTATATTTTACCAGGGCAAAGTTTGCACAAAAATGCACTAAATAAATTCATATTAAAATTTTCCCTTGCACGTAGCAAGGGAAAATTTTTAAGTTTTTATGCATGTTTATAGTCATTTAATATTATAATCTGATAACATTACATATTATTATTGTGGGGCTCATGGTCTAGTGGTAACCGCCAATATTGACACATTGCAAAGGTTAAGCAACATCCAGTCAGGACGGTCTTAGGATGGGTGACCATTTCTTAAGACACCCAGACCCCTCCGTGCCTCGAAGAGCACATTAAGCCTAAGCCGTCGGTCCCGGTTGTCATACGATCATCTATGGCAGCGTTAGTTGGTCTATGGCAGCGTTAGTTGGAGCCCTAAATCAAAAATCCGACCGGTCTAACAATAGAACTTCGAAATCGTCCATGGATTGTGGAGGTCAGATGACAGTCGCTTCACGGAAAATATCGAAGTTCAGCTACAAGCAGTTATACTGCAAAGCCGACCCTAACTCAGTTGGGAAAAGGCTCGGTGAATGATGATTACATATTATTGAGTGTGAGGCGGGATTACCCCAAAAAGGTAGGCACATTTAGGATGTATAAATATAAGTTTTTAAAAGTTTCCAGCCAGGTTGGAAGAATTCCAAAATTTTGGTTAATTTTAATGGCCTGTTACAGAATAGGGAATAGTACTTACAATGCAGAAACTTGCACTCCGACGCTAATTAAAGCACATTCTTTTGTTTACAGAGAACATAATTCGAACGTTAGGGTTGACAGGACAGTACCAGCATAATTTGACCAATAATTATGACGTTAATGCCTCAATATCAACTCTATGGTCAATGCCGTATCACAAACAAGAGACAGCCCTTATAGGCAAGCGGCAAACCCCCGAAAAGTGCCTTGAAATGAAAATGACTGACCAATCAGTGAAAATGTGATTGCCCCTATACAAATTTGTACTTTTTGTAAGCCTTGGACCAAAAGGCGTCGATTAGTAAGAAAACAAAATTTGTGCGGTTGGGCTATTAATTGTAATGAACAAATTAATTTGTTAACAGATAAAATGTTGGTTTTTATATTGGAAAATGATTTCTAAGGGTAAAACGGGCAAAATAGAAAACATTTTACTTAAAAAAAAAATGTTTTTTTTTGTATTGGAAATCATTGAAAATTATCTAAGAACTTTTCTGCTTTGGCCGGCCGCTACGTGTATAAATAGATTTTACGATATGAAAAATGTATATTTTCTCATTTTGAAAAATAGTCAGGTGAAGCTTAAGATCTGATAAGTATTCAGCCGCAGGATTTTTTTGAATTCGATCAAAACTCGGCGAGATAAAAAATGTTTGAATGTGACCATTTTTGCACTTTAAAATGGTTGTAACTTCTTTAAAACGCATTTTTTCGAAAAAATCACGAAGTAAAAAGTGTTCTATTTTGCCCGTTTTACTCTTAGAAATCATTTTCCAATATAAAAACCAACTTTTTATCAGTTAACAAATTAATTTGTGTATAACAATTAATAGCCCAACCGCACAAATTTTGTTTTCTTTCCAATCGACGCCTTTTGGTCCAAGGTTTACAAAAAGTACAAATTTGTATAGGGGCAATCACATTTTCAGTGATTGGTCAGTCATTTTAGTTTTTCAGGGGTTTTGCCACTTGCCTATTACTGACTTACAAGTTCAAGATGTCGCTAACTAACATCATGTATTTCTTGCGATTGTTAGGCGGGTGACAGGCCTGCCTACACTGGCCGTTTCCCGTTATCGGGGGAGTAAGTAGGTTTGTACTGGTCTGTACACACAATAACAATTCTGTCATCCAAATCTAAATTAGCCTGTATTGCGCACAAATACTCTATTCTCATACAATTTATATCTAAAAACACGTACCTCCTTTACATAAATTACATGCAAAGTGGCCGAGTTTTCTGACACAGCACTGTGTGCCAGCCAGCGATTATTTAGCGTTTTATATAGTATCAATTTCGTCTCTAGTAAATGAAATGCAAATCCAAGACTTTAGATATATTTTTACGAGTATCGTTAGTCTAGCTGAGCTAAGCAAATTTTTTGCTGAAGAAAAAAGTTATCAAAGATTTTACGAAATATGTGACTAAATTTAAATATCTCCAGCCTTTTGGGTTTTTAAATTTCGAATATTATACTGCATTTATACTAGATGTCTCGTTCCGAGACAGCCAAAAAACGTCCTTGTTTATAAATTAGACTGTTGGTACTTATAACCTTCTTTACTTTTAAAAACCTTTACTTTAATTTAAAATTAGCTAGAATAGGCACCGTACTTTAAATATCAAATGAATAATTTCACTGGCTTAATTTATAGTAATAAGCTAGGTACCGCAAAACTCTAGCGCGATCTTCACAGCGCTGAATTTAAAAGGGTAATTTATAAAAGGTGCTTTCTTAAAATCTTACTGGGGTAATAAATTAATATTGTAAGCTCCAAAATAGACACCGGTTAAATAATAGTACAAGAAGATGTAGTGGTTTAGATACCAATAGCAGATTTTTTTTTAATATGTTAGGACAAATCACACAACGCCATCTAATCTCAAACTAAGCAAAGCTTGTGATATGAGTAGATACTAGATAAACTGATATAAATACTTATATACATTTTCTTTAAACATACATATTATACATAGGAAACACCCAGACCGCGCCGCCGGGCGCCACTGGAAATACCTTTTGAGTGTGAGCCAACGGACATGGGAGCGGCCGGAATTAAAAAAGAGAAAAAAAAAGACTTCAGCACAAATGTTCGCGTCATCACACAGAGTTAGTCTCGACCGAGAATCGAACCCGGGACTCTGGTGTCATTTAAAATGGTTGTTAACAGAGATTTAAAGTCGTGTAGACAGTTGTATTAAACCAAGTTACGTCCTATCACTATATACGTTCTATTGAACACTGTTGGTTTTAAGCCGTAGCCAACAAACCGCTCGGTTTACAACCGCGTTTGCAATCATGTATTCGATTACGCTATTCATTGCATCATTCCGATGCTCACATCACTATTCATATATTCTTCAATACCATAAGCAAAGTTAATCACTATTACAATCACTATCGCTACATATTATAAAACAAAGTCGTCCGTTCCGTATGTATGCTTAGATCTTTTTCATCAATGGATAGAGTGGTTCTCGAGGAAGGTTTTTGTGTTCATAATTTATCAAGTGGACGAAGCCACGGGCGTAGGTTTATAATAATGTCGTGGGTTCGAGTTCTGCCGATGACATCAATTTTTGTGACTTATTTATAATTTATTTCTTAATATTTTAAGTAAGAAATTATTTTAATAAGTAGCCTATAATATTTTAATAAGTAGCCTAGGTACCTCTATTTCGATACCAAGTAGACTCATAATGTTCAGAGTTACTGTATCCCATTAATTAATAGAAATCTGTACATATTTACTGCTAAATACTATTAAAATATTAGGTTCAAATCTTCTTAGACACTTCTTTCTTCTTTTATTATTTTGCAAGTCAGGGTTGATGACGTAGGTGGCACTTAACTCCGGTAACCTAGCTTTATGATGTCAACAATACTCATACAGCTAGATAACCAAAGATAACTAACCAATCTACTTTCTTCTAACTTCTTTCTCCTCTCTTCTTTTTGAATCTTGAATGGACGTTCCAGTATTCTTCCAATTTGTGTCTTGACTGTGTCACTCGATGATACGTAGCACTCTCAGGAATCAGGAATCCTGAAACGTGAATTGAAATCCAGTGAGTTACGAGTTTAAAATAACTGATTTATACTTCGTTTTTATGATTTACTAGCTGATAGCCGCAGCTCCGCCCGCGTGATTTAGTTTACTCGTTCTCGGTTCCCGTGGGAACACATTACCGGGATAAAAAGTAGCCTATGTTACTCAGGGTGAATGTAGCTTTCCAATGGTGAAAGAATTTTTGAAATCGGCACAGTAGTTTTTGAGTTTATTCATTACAAACATTCACACAAAAATACTAATCATTCCTCTTTATAATAGTAGTAGGTATAGAAAAGTTGCAATGTTTGCGTTAACCATAGATATACCTAATTATTTGACATTGAAGGCCTTCTAGAAAAACGATTCCCATGTACTACTTATCGATTTTTTATTCAATATAAAATCATAAACCATCTGTACTATTCTATAGATACTAATATTATAAAGCAGAAGAGTTTGTTTGTTTGTTTCTCTGTAAGTACAGGTTCGATTTAAAAAAAATCTTGTTATGTTGAGAAGTGCATTTATCGAGGCAGGCTATAGGCTATATAACATCACGCTAAGATCATTAGAAGCGGAACAGCAGTGTGATATGTTTCAAAAACGAGGAAAAATATTAATTAAAAAATTCAATATGATATTTATTTTAAGTACTTTCGTTGCGTGCGCTGACCAAACGGTTAATGTTATGGTTAAAATGATGTACTAAAGAATTGTTCCTCTTTAAAAGTTCTTTAAAAAAGTCCGGAGTAGCCTATTAGATATATGCTACCCTGGACGGTTTTAAAGAACTTTTCAGGTTAATAATCTTTTAAAGTTAACTCACTATAACATATTTTAAGGAATTGAAATTCGTTTTAAAATAATTATTTGCGAAGCTAGATGTTATTACGTATGACGGGAACAATAATTACAAGCGACGGGAATGGGAAAAATTCCAAATTACCACGCGGACGAAGTGCTAGTGAATGATATAAGTGTATTGTGAATGATATGTGTAATTTTTTGACACTTCTTATTTTTTTTATAACTCTTTTGAGCGCGTAAATCATTGTGACATAAAACAAAAGAAATAGCAACATCGGCCAGTGTTTCTTATCTTCTTAAGAATATTATCAAATTTTATCCAGTTACAGTTAATTCAATAGGGAATTTAAAACTTTGGAATTGGAGCATTGACGCAAAGAAATGTGCTCTGAAGACTTTTTTCTCAAAATTAATAGGGTCCGTTCCTTTTTGCAATTAGATAGAGTAATTAAAGGTTCTCGTAAAACACCTGATTGTGAATAGTGAAGTATATTAGTAATGATTTAATTTAATATAGTTTTTAGTAACATTTATGGCAAGGATTATTTTACAGGGAGACATACATATCCCGAAGGGGTAGGCAGTGGTGCATTATACACCCACACTTTTTGTCAGTCCCACGTAATAGGGGGCAAGCATTTTGCTGTTACCGGGCCCTATAGAGAATAGAAAACCGCTGTGTCATTACAACCAAAATTCCCATAGCCAGGACAGATGTTACATACCACTATATAGAATCTCTGCAGGTTTTTAAATTTTTTTTTTATTATTTTACGTCTATGTTTTTAAACTGTCTTAAGTTCTTAAAATATTAAGAAAGAAATTATAAATAGATCACAAATACTGACATCGGCGGGACTCGAACCCAGAGCCTTTCCCTAACAGGCTGAGTGCTTTGACCAACTGAGCTACGATGAACACTACCGACAACATCGAATTTTTGCTTCATATCATATTCATAATTTCTACATCGCACTATTAAGGTTAGCGTTGGATCCCGCCGATGACATCATTTTTTGTGATCTATTTATAATTTATTTCTTAATATTTTAAGAATAGTTTAAGCAACCTTAAGTAACCCCAAATCTTAAGTTCGTTTGCTCTTATAAAGATTTTTTTGAACGTTAAACTCCTTTATTGCAACTTATCAACAGACTTCCAAAAAAGGAATAGATGGTTCTCAATTCGAATGTATGTTTTTTTTATGATTGTTATCTCATATCTTTGGACTGAGTGAAACAACTTTTTAATTATATTTTAATAATTGATAGCTACTACTTTCCAAGTGTCAAATTTAGTCCCATTTCGACCATTATTTGGCCCCATTTCGACCATTATTTGGTCCCATTTCGGTAACTTGAAGTCGTACGTTGTGTCAATTTTTGACGTGTATTCTTAACTAGTACAAGTTCAGGTAAAGTGAAGGTTTACTAAACAAAGTTATACCAATAACGTTGGTATTTGTGTTCATTCAGGAAACCGTGGCCTAGATAACTCTGGGTCATATTTGTATGAGTTATTTTTCATTGACATAATGTAGGTACCTTCTTAGTTCATTACTCTTATTATAACTAGTAGAATATTTATGGACATTCTCACACAACGTCATCTATCCCAAACTAAGCTAGAAGCTTGTGCTATGGGATCTAGACAACCGATAAACATACATATATATTTCTAAATACATACATAATTGACTGAGCGAGCGAAGCGTCTCCGTTTTAACTCGAGGACTGGCCGATTTGGCGTTGTTGGTATGTGTGTCAGTTCGGTCCGGTCTACAGGCCGCATTTTATGAAAATGCATTTTTCAGCCGATTTTCATGAAATTTGGCACAAGTGTTCTTTGTTGCAAGGTGCAACTTTGGTAGAAGGGATTTTTCGATTGGGGGGAAAATGGGGGAGAAATGGGGGGAATATGCATTTTTCAGCCGATTTTCATGAAATTTGGCACAAGTGTTCTTTGTTGCAAGGCGCAACTTTTTTCGAAGGGATTTTTCGATTGGGGGCAAAATGGGGGGAATATGCATTTTTCAGCCGATTTTCATGAAATTTGGCACAAGTGTTCTTTGTGGCGCAACTTTTGTCGAAGGGAATTTTCGATGGGAGGGAAAATGGGGGGGAAATGCGAAAATAACGCGAGGTCTACTGTTCACAGAACCACTAGTATACATAGAAAATACCGAAACTCTGAAACATACAGAATTGAACCTGAGACTCCGGTGTGGAAAGCCGATGCACTACCGACCACGCCACCGAAGCAGTCATAGCAGCTGAGCAGCAGGTATATCTAATGAAAATTATAAGTGTTTTAAAATGTCTCATCTTAAATCAGTTAATTTAACACTATATACTTTAACATATAAATACTTTGTCATAGATATGTATTTAAAAGTAATCACGGTTTTCAAACTCTAATAAAACTAAAGAGGTCTAATAAAACTAAAGAGGTTAGAGATCGACATAAAAAGTTACAATTTTGTAACTGGCCAGCTATACAAGGCTCGATTCAGAGCAACGTGACATAATGAGAACGAAAAAGGTAAAAGTCTATGGTCACGAAGTCACGCCGGCTGTCGGGGAAGCCTCGAAGGTCACTCGAGGTAACGGCCAATGACGGCCTTGCTTGTGTTTATTGTTAACTGCTAAATACACCTACTATGTACCACGAAAATTCACAGTTTTGTTATTCAAAGACTGTTAAATATTGTGAGTGAAAACAAACTATTTGTTGTCACTTGCAATATTGTTTTACTAACCAAGCCTTAAAATCCCAAAAAAAATTGTTGGTTTATAAAATAATAATAAATTATAATATAAAATAATATTATTGTTTAAAAAATAGAAGTATAATTTTTGTAAATAAGGCGCCAATTCCAAATTTAAAATAAGAATCAGCATAGAGTAAAGTAATGTGTATACATATTTCGATGCTTATTTTTTTTATTTAAATAGCCTAATTTGAATTCATTTTGTGACACACAATTATTGGTATTCATATCGACGATTTGTGAATAAGGTTTTTGTCGTTCCTTTTTAGCGTTGCCTCGAAGAGACGTGTCGAGGACATCGTTAGAAGTTTACCCGCCAACGAATTTCTTGTTCCTTTCGTAGGCATAATGAGAGAGATACATTCGGATTTGGACAATTTATATTGAGTTTTAGACGAGATAAAAAGAATGGTCTACACGTTTGTCGGACAAATTACCGGAATGGGACCAAGTATGGGATGCAGTAGCTTACAATTAAAAAAATAACGCCGCCGGGTTGACCAAGGCAGAGATGGCGCAACTATCTGGATGCTTACCACGAAGGCTGGTTTGAGGTGGCCCAAGATAGTGCACATTGGAAGGAGTTGGGGGAAACCTTTGCCCAGCAGTGAGACAGTACAGGCTGAAAAAAAAAAACATCAATACTACATTGAGGATAAATATGTATATATGTTTTTACCATAACTATTTTACTTTGAAACCTAGCTACGTTTGGTGGCAAAAATATATTTAAAAACACATGTAAACCTAGACGGTTTGCCGAGGATTTTAAAAACTTACGAAGCAGAACATTCTTTTTTTATAATTCATCACGCCATATAGCCTCTAAGATCTGTATAGATATCTTGACTGGCGTTACGATCTTGATGCCTACTTGGGTCGTGTGTATATTCATGACTGATGTAATTTAAAACAATATTTTAACGTAAATATCAAAAATATACAAGTACCTTTCTTAAAAATGTAGGTACCTAAACATATACTATGACAGGCTATATAGAGTGATGATTTATAAAAAAAGAATGAATCAAAGAACTTACAATATTTTTGCGATTTATATGGTAAAAAACATCAAACCTTTCAGAGAGTAAAGAAGATTCATTTAATCATGTCAAACAATAACGTATTTTAATGACAATTTGAAAAAGAGCAGTCGTGAGATTTCTTGCCCGATTGTTATTCATAGGCTCTACCTGTTGATTGACGATTCTAGCAGAAAATGTAAATGGCACGTGCGAAAAAAGAATTTATTTTTTCTTGCAGACGGTAACATCTTTTCACACAAGCTGGCGGCAGTTTAAAAATAATACGCGCAATTTGGTGCTCATATGTGCCTCTGAGCTGTATATAACATTAATGCTAGCGACTGGTTACCAAGACAAGTACCTTTTAAGGGTACTCATAATTGCGGTAGAAACTTCTGTAATGGCTTATTCAATCGCCTGCGCCGAACCAGTTGCCAACAACTAGTCGCAACTGGCCACAAATATGGACATAATATATTAAATGAAAAACGCAACGAATTTATTACTAGACTAGGAAATTCTCATGATTATTTTCCCTACTTACATGTGTTGTGAATGTATAACTTGTGCAATATTGGGTTCCACACCGTTGCTTGTAGTATGATTTTTATACAGGACACGTACGATGGCCAGGTCCACATTCACGATGAAACCATTTGGGTTTCGCAACCATCATTTGTCAAAATTGACGGACCAATCTCCCATTTTTGATGGTTGTCGAAACATTTTGAATTCCCAAATAGATTGAAATTCACAGATAACTATAAACTATGTAGTTGAGATATATCACGAACGTAGAGAGTATGTTCATGAGATATATTATGTTGAGATCCATAGATAACTTTGTAGTGATAATTATTTATTTACAATAAGAATTAAAATGTACAAAATATACATAATTATATACTAAAAAATTTACATTACAAAATATCGTTTAAAATCCTCCGCGTCATTGCCGACTGGGAAGGTTCCCAGAATGCTGGCTGTGTTGCCACGTTGGATGGCGATACTTATTCTTTGGACCAGAAAATAGCCAGCCTTCTGGTCCTGAGAAGCATCGATTAGGCGTTTAGCAATCTATAAATTGAATGCAAAGGCATATAATATATAAGTTTATAAGACCCACGAGTAAACTGGCGAACTGTAGGTCCTATAAACTTAATCGACTTAAAAAGGAGCAAACCTATCGCGGGTAGCGAGTAGCTGTAAGTTGGCAAGAACGTCCGTTGTCCGCTGATATAGCCTGGGACCCTCAGATCTCGAATTACAAAGAAACACATTGATTGAACAAACTTATTGATTGATTGAAGGATTATTTAACTTTAAAACACGATATCACCGATAACGAAGAATTATTTTTCAATAAATTATATTGAAAACACTTATCTTGAAAATGTTCTCTAAAAAATAAAAAGATAAGCCAGATCAGTATGAAATTCGATAAAATTGCTTTGCTCGTTTCTTTGATCCTACCATTAGGGGTTCGATGTGAATCAAGTGACTGGACTAACGAGACGGACACTTGAAGAACCTCTCTTATTGTTAACGACACGATACCGACGTGTGACTGATAAACCGATAAGACACAAAGATGAGAATAAAATCGCTGACTCCAATTAGGTAGATACTGTTGATTGAAGGAGGTTAATATAGAATACAGTGTTTGAAAATTATTTTTCATGAAATGATGTAAAGAATATTCTTTGTATTGAAGTGTCATAACACCAATGAATTCTTGAGATATAAACAAAAATAAGTATTCGGCTAAAATCCTAGTACAATTATTAATGTTTTTGTGAAAAGATTTCAGTATATTTTGTAAGGTACCTAAACCGTTAAATAGATTTGGATAAAACTGGCCATAGATAAAACATATACGATACTTTTTATCCCGGGAATGTGTGCTCTTACGAACTGAAAACTACAAAACTATTCTACACGGAATAAAAATCAGACTTAATTTAGTGTAGATGGTGTAGAGATATAGTTTAACTTTTGCTTGTTATGCTTTAACGTTGAATGGAATCAGGCGTTACATGGCGAAATTCTATGATAAAATAATGGGGTAAGATGTTGAATTTTGACTGTCTCAAAGAGAACAGCCGGTTCTCTTTGAGACAGTCTTGAGAATGCCTCGTGAGTAGGTGAAACATATGTCGACGTTTGTAATGTCTTCTATTTAACGAAATTAGTGCAATTATATAAAATTTCAACATCTTACTCCATTGTTTTATACTTCAACGTGTCTAATACGGTAAAAAAGTCGTGTCGTATTCGTTAAGTTACTTATAAATAGTGGTCAATACATCGAAACTGCTATGCGATTACGAAGATTGGATCAATTGTAGGAACTTTTATACGTTTCGTTGAACACTTGAAGACTTTCAGGCTTTATTTGATACGCTTCGAAAGAATGGTTTTCACACAAATCTTTAATTTATTAGAATTGTCTTTTAATGGTAACTATTACTATTCAAATAAGTTTGTTTCTTTTTATTTGCTTGGCCATTTGATCTTTACGACAGCACCAGTAAGTAGTGCATCTGCCAATCTAGGTATAACCCGATTAACGGTTATATTACACCCAATATTATATGGTACCAATAAAATAAACTAGTCACTTGTGGGTGTATAATATACCTCTACCTAACCTTTCAATGAATAATGCGTGTGAGTGTGTGTATCAACTGTTAAGTAGTTACACACTGAATCAATCATTCAATCAAATCATGACACTTGCACACTAAACAATTGTAAAACAACCCACGTAGACCTTTTAAAATTTTGAAAGCACACCCCATTACGTATTCTTGATTGTAAAATTCGTAGTAAACGTACATACCAGGGTGAATTCATAATAGTTTTGATTCCATTATGTCGGATAGGATGCGTTCACATTGTACGTAGGCAATTACTGGAAACCATACAGGATTTGAAACACGTTTATTATAAGTGACGCATACGCATGGTTTGTTACAAATGTCAAATATGACTGGCGTTAATGACGCATTGACGGTAACACAATCAAAAAATTATCATTCGAAAATTGAATAGAAAATTGATTCACATTCATTCTTTGGATCCTACTCATATATTCTAATATTTAATAAGATAGATAGATAGATAGAAAACTCTTTATTGTACAACAAAATTACAAAAATAAAAATAAATAATAGATCCCAGAAATTGTTATGTACAATAGACGGCCTTATCGCATACAGCGATCTCTTCCAGGCAACCTTTGGATGGACTGAAATGATGTTCACTTGTGGGTGATGGTACAATACACCAGTTAAAATAGGTTCATAACAAAAACAAAATATATATACATAATACAGTAAACAAAATAAACTTATGGAGCTGAAGATGACAAATAGTGGTCCTTTACCTTAGTCCTAAACGAATTTATGGTTTGAGCTCGTCTAATTTTCACTGGGAGTGCATTCCACAGCCGTATGGCTTTAGTGAATGATTTCTCAGTAAAGATGGTACTGTGGCTGGCATCTCCAAAGTCAAATTCTTGGGAGTAGAAGGATGGAACAAAACGTTATAAAGTAATATAAGATTGGCTGTTAGGCTGTTCTCTCTGAGACAGTCTTGATAATGCCTCGTTTAGAGGCGAAACAATTGTCGACGTTTTGTTGTCCTTTAAATTCTGCGAAAAATTAATGCTATTAATTAATGCTAAAAAGTTTTTTCTTAAAAAATTTTTACTTACCATTGTTTTTTTAATATAAGATGTAAAACGATAAAATATTTATAATTCGCAAAAACGGTAATATCAACGGCACGACTCGAACCCACGGCCTTTCCCTTAGGAATGGTTTAAGCAAACTCATTACTTTAAAATACGGTGTAAAACGTTTTTTCCTAACAGACTTTATTCTAAATGACAAACAGCAGTCTAAATTATTTTTAAGAGTAATTAGCTAATACTCGTACAAACTCCGAAAAGTTTTGCTTACTCTCGCATTATACCTACATGGGGCACACTAAAAGTTTTGCACTTCTAACTAATCGGAACTATTTGAATTTCGAATATTATATTTTTTTAAACGTTGCAACCTTCTTAGTAATAAAAAAAACGATTGCTGGGAAATCATTTGTTAATTGTTTTTTATCACACATCAAAGTCACAGTCGACAAGTTATCACAGGAGACGAAACGTGGATTTATTGTTTTGAACCCGAAAAAAAACAGCAATCTTGTGAATAGGTATTAGAAAATGAGAACAAGCCAACAAAAGTGAGGCAGGCGAGAAAAGTTGGTAAAAAAATGAACGCGTTTTTTTTCTTAGCTACGGGTCCCATCTGTACAATTTCACTTGAAGATCAAAAGAGTGTTAATGCCGAGTGGTATTCTACCATTTGTTTACCCAGGGTGTTAGAAAAAGTTCGCGAAAGACGACCCAAAAGCCACGTTCTCCTACATCATGACAACGCTTCTTCACACACGGCCAACAAAACAAAGTCATTTTTAGCTTCCGAAAAAGTACAACTCGTCACCCATCCTGCGCATAGCCCCGACCTAGCACCCTGTGATTTCTGTATTTTCCCCAAAATCAAAGATTTGATGAGAGGTTTCACTTTTACCAACTCCGAAGAAGCAGTGATAGCGTTCAATTAGCACGTAGAAAACATGCCTTCAGATCTGTGGTCCTCCTGTTTTAAGAAATGGTTCGATCGCATGAAAAAATATTTAAAATGTAAAGGAGAGTATTTTTAAAAGCAATAAATATAATAATTTGGTTTTAACATGTTGTTTTTTTTAAGTTACGCAAAACTTATAGTGTGACCTACGTATATGTGTTAATTAATATTACGCAACAAACTCTATATCTATGGTAAATCATTGATTCACAGAATATTTGAATAATTCCGTGTGAAACCACCTTAAGTCATTAGCAAATTTAATC
Organism: Nudaria mundana; assembly: GCA_963556515.1. Classification (NCBI taxonomy): domain Eukaryota; kingdom Metazoa; phylum Arthropoda; class Insecta; order Lepidoptera; family Erebidae; genus Nudaria; species Nudaria mundana. The sequence continues at coordinate 23,892,987 of OY748287.1, forward strand.
TGATCTTCATTTACTCGACGGTTTTCATTGTTAATTATTTGAAAATACGAGATTGATTTGGAGTTTATACAAGTTGATTTCTTCCAAAAATTAATTGATGGTTAGTTACCGAAATCAATTATACCCACAAAATGAAAGTCGAGCCTCATAAAATTGCTCAGCAATGCCTCGCATTTCTAACAATATAATTTTTAATTTTGTATTTTGCCTCACCTGCTCACGGTAAGTTCCTAGTTGGCGACAATTCCCGTACGTGAGACCAACAAAATAACCTCACTTTAAAATACCTCTCCCTACCAATGATATTCCATATTTAAAAACTAGCTGTTGCCCGCAGCTCCGCCTGCGTGTTATAGCTTTCTTAATCACCAGTTACTGATTTATTATGTACAGCTGTTGAGCGATATTGTATCTTCTTTTTTTTTTTAATTCCGCGGCCTTAGGCCGCGTCCACTATAACGTCCGTTGCCGGGCGTCTCTGGTTACTAGCAGAGGGTATGTCCAGTGGCGCCCGGCGGCGATATTGTATCTTAGATTATAGTATCTTAGCCGTGTGCAGCGCCCCTTAGTGAACTCCACTGCGAGTGACGTAACCTACGACAAACTTATTATTTGCGGTTGGTACAGTAATCGGGTCTAGGGATCGAACCGCAGAATTAAGTTTGTTTTTTACTGTATATACTTTTCCGGGATAAAAAGTACCCAGCGTGGTGCCCAGGATATTAAAGAATAATTATACCAAGTTTCATCGTAATCGAACCGGTAGTTTTTGCGTGATGCCTGAACAAACAGACAGACAGACAAAATTTTTTTTTATTTTTGGGTTCGGTCTCAGTCTAGTAACACCATGCCATTTATTTTTTTGATATCTTCAATGTACAGAATTTTCACTTCTACAGATTTATTATAAGTATAGATATGACATGATACTAGAGCGCGCCGTGTGAAGACTCAAAAAAGAGCTATTTTTTATATGTTATGTCAAAACTCAGTACAAATGGGTTCGTTTTGTGTGAACAGACAGATCTTGAGTGTCAGATAATATGAAGGTAATATCTATAGTTATAAAATATCATAGCTGTATGTAAGTACTATTCCCTATTCTGTGGCTGTACATATAATTATTAAAGAACATTTCTAAAAATAGAATTTTTAATAAAATATATTCTTTTCAACCCAATTCCAAGAATGTTTGCGTACTTTATAGCATCACAAAGAATTTTATTTCAATACCTGCAAAGCAACAAAGAGACTGTCGAAGTACAGACAGCAACAAAATGTATTACCGTGGTTTTATAAAAACGACGGCTTCGGCTTTGTGTACACTTGTCTATAGAATGTTCCGTCTTACGTCCTTGAGTCGCCAGATTAAAAGAAACGTACGATAAATTAGAAATTATGAACGAAAAGGAAAAGAAAAAAATTAGAATACAATTTTATGTTTGTTGCTGAATAATTTAAGTACATAAATACAAATATTTTTCTAAATATCTCGTGATACGATATTTGTGATCGGTTATATGTTTGACAAGTATGAAAAGACGCCTAGAAGGATTTTCCTCCTATTTTTTACACTATACAACAAAACAATGTTTAACGTCAATTAGTTTTGCAATACGAACGTTCTACCAACTGGCCAAGACACCTCTAATATTGAGACCCCTCCATTCCTCGGAGAGCATGTTGTCATACAAATATCTGAATGACTCATTAATGGTAGTTGGAGCCCTAAATCAAAAATCCAACCGGTCTAACTACAGAACTTCTATATCGCACATGGGTTGTGGAGACATTGACAGTGGCTTCACGGTAAATATCGAAGTTCATCTGAATCGAAGTTAGACTGAAAAGCCCAACTGCGTTGTGAAAAGGCACAATGGATTATGAGCTTTTCAATACGAACGAAGTATCTCTTTAATTTCTTCCCTTAAAATCCTATTGATTGCTTCAGATACTTCACTTTTATGTACGCTTTAAAGTGATCCAGGAAATTTCAATTCATCAATATTACCTAATATTTTAAAACGATTGTCTTTCTTCTCTTTTATTGGTGTAATAAAATTAAAATAGGACCATTAAATTGAAATCTGTTGAAAACATTAAACATTGTTAATCTGGATTAAAATGTGCCTTAAATTACTTTTAGGTTATTTGAGTAAATAAGTTGAAAAAAGAAATTACTAAGTATAATTGTAGGTTAGTAAAATTGAGTCCACAATTTTCAACAGTATATCTACGTATTCATTGTTTTCACGTTACATATTAAGTGAAATTTGAAGAGATGATTACTGGAGATCTATTAAGGGAAAAAAAATAAATCCCATAGTAAATAACTCATTGGTCATTGACCAGCAAAAGTTCCCATCAGTGCATAAAACAAACTTATTTATAGTTTACTTAAAGCTACACATTTACAATTGACATAATCGATTCATTCATTACAGAACACCATTACAAGTGCCGACCGCAGCATAATTATAATTACAAATTTAAAATTATGACTTAAGCTGTACACGTTCTGTCGCTGTGAGATCAAATGAGTGAATAACCAAAGATTTTTTACGACTGACTCTGAAAAGTAAAACTTTTCATGTGGAAAGTTAACGATACATGTAAAATTTCAGTGTTTTGTAGGTACACTTTGTTCTCTAGTTTGCAATTGTTTAAGAAACACAGTACATATTGAACATATTTTCCATTGTCTTGTTTGGACTTTGGTTGTATTATTTTTTTAAAACACTAGAGTACTCAAACGAATACTTCCATGCAAACCGGTGAGTTCCAGAGTGACCGTTTTCCAACCAATGGTTTTGACGCTACCTGCTATTACAGGCGGGTCCACTTTATTTGGATATCATCAATCCAGTTGGTATCAGATTATGATGGTGATGCGTCCATCATCTTATGAAGGCTTGTAATAGATAAAGAAAGAAAGTTACGTATCTAATTAAAAAAAAGTTTTTGTAAAAGACCGAACGAAGGCATCGTCAATCATTTATTTATCTGTCAAAGAATATACGACATAAAGCATTATTATAAAGGTACCTATCTATTTCAAAAATGAATATCGTGAGTACAATGAATAGAACTGAATGAATACAGTATTATTGTAACCCAGGTGTACATTTTAAAGGACAGGTGAATACCAAATAAGACGTTTAACAGAACACAGATGTCTGTAAAGTTTGGTTCACGCACAAATATATCGTGACTTGCATAAATGGCAAGGAAAAATACCATTTTTTGAGTCAAACCAGACAGAATGAGAACGAAACGTAGACGAAACTCGACCTTGAAGGATATGAAACATTCGACAGTTAATATACGGATAGACACTTATATTTAACGTTGGTTTTTATTAATAGGTATGTAAAACAGTTGTTACATTTTAGTTTTATTGAAGTGACAGTAGATACAAAAGTGTACCAATAATTTATTTTAAAATGCAAAAAGGTTTTAATGCATAATTTTTTTTATAGATAATGTCGGGAAGGTAAGTAAGTAAAATAATATTTAAAATAAAGGTTGAAAATTGTTAAAACACAGGACATTTGTCTGTTTTTATCAAAGTGAAGTGTTTTGTTACAAGAAAATCACCTTAATAAACATCCTTTTAGATCAAAACTTAAAGATAAATAATCTTCATTGTACATTGTACAGAAACAATACGACTTAACACACATGACTTAAAATAAATGTACAATGGCCGGCTTGGTCGTTAAGAAGCGATCTTGATTTGTTATGTAGAGGAAACAAGTTAGCACACTTATTACTTTAAAATGTATGACACATAATTTCAGTGGCGATAACGTCTTTAATAAACAAAATACAGGTGAAAAACAGCATTTCAGATAACATAAATGGCACAGACAGACGTATTCATCTTTTTTTTTAATACACTTTGGAGTAACTACGAATCTCAGACAAAAAAAGGGAAAAATTAACCTTGTGCGACAGCTGGCCGCAAATAATAGAACTCCTTCAAAGTTACACACTATATTAGGTTTTTTGTGGACTTTGAGAAACTTCGAATCTCAGAAAAAAAAGAGAAAATTACCTTGATACAACAGATGGCCGCAAATAATAAAACCTTCAAAGTAACACACTAAACAGAACGGTGCACACTATACAGGCGGCTGCACAAGACTGACTGACCAGTTTGTTGTAACTACTCGTCCTCCCCCTGTGTTACACGACACAGGTTATAGAGGGGAAACTAAACAATATGAAGATCTCTCACGGCGACAGGTGACCGATCGCGTACCTGCTCAAAGGGAAAGATAAAAGGTACTTACCTGCGATCCGGTCCGAACTCTGAATTAATTGGTCGAAACCGACTTGGGATTTGTTACGATTTGTTGGTTCTATGTTGGTAACCTGATCATTATATTCGAGAATTTATTTATTTAATGAGCTGTTTGTGGAAGGATATCATTTGGAGGGGCAACAGTAACGTAAAATTATATGACACATGGACGTTGAAAAATCATTTTAGAAACGTTTAAATATTCTATATTTAAATTTGTGTTCATAAAGGGTTTCACAATATAAAAAAATATATTAAGAAATAAATCCAGATATTTTTTTTTTCCTATCTGACAAACATCGATTGAAATATAAACCACACAGCTACAACACAATTTCTTCGCGAGAATAATAAACGAAACGACGTTAAAAATACGATGGACAAAGAAGCGATAAAAATTCTTCCGAGCTGAGGAACTTGAAAAAAGTTTTAATATCCTTATGGCCTTTTTTGTGCCACTCCTTTTAAAAGTATCAAGTTTTAGAACGATTATTATTTTATTATCTGTACAAGTGTGAATCACTGATGATTACGCTTCGAAATTCAATCGTATATTCAGTAAATATTTTCAACTATTGATTAGCCAATATGGCTAATATAGGAAAAGAAACTTATTTGTCTATACTACAACATCACGGGCCAAACATTCACGCTTCTGTCTGACAAGATTATTTTTAGAATTCAGAATGAATACCAACAACCTAAGTACGTTTTATTTTTAAGAACGTTTTAAACTTAACTGGATTTTTTTTTATATATGCAATGCTATCTAAAATCTTAGCGTCCAGGTTTTAAAATAATTCGAATGGCCGTGATTCGAATTATTTTCGCTATCGATGCTTATTTTGATAATCGATTAGTATTCCCACGTTCATCGATATCGTTCCTCCTTCAATGACTTCGATAATCGAATACAATTGATTCCTTACTTGGAACGTCACGTATCATTGGTTATAGCAAACAAAGAAGTTTGTTATTACTTTAAATAAATTGAACTGAATTAAATTTAACTTAATTGTAATGCTTTAAATGGCATTGTACAAATTAGGAACATGAATTTTGGTAAAAGACAAGTACACGGATACCAAAATATCAACATTTAAATACATAGTGTATATTACGTACACAAACAAAACTTGTGGTAGAAGAACCACATAACTTTTACAAAGTTATACACATTCATTTTATAGATAGAACAAATACACAAATACGCAATTTGAAAAAAAAAAAATTTTTTAATAATATCATATTAGTCTATTTTATTTATCAAACTCCATGCTGTAATGACTAGTTACTGACAGAAGATACGGAGAAAAATATCACAAAAAAAAAGTAGACACGTCTTTTTTCAAAATAATTCGAATTTATAACGGTACTTCAAAAGTAAAGATCAGTAGGTTTTTAAACGCGTGTTCGTCGACAATAAAGGTACTTGACTTCACACCATAGTCAATTGTATTTCTTTTATTTCGTAACTATTGTATTTATGGCCAGTGTTTAAAAAGAAATAAAAGCAGGTAAATTTCTTGGAAGGGACACTACGTTACTTTGAAACTTGCTGTTCTGTGAATACTTACATACATTAGAATTTTTTTGTCTGTTTTTTTATTATGTTACACTGTCTGCGTAACACAATAAGACGCCAATATTTTATAAACTATCTTCTTAGTTACATAGTAAGTAATGGCATATTACTCCTATCTTTCACGATAAATAAATTTTTGACGACTATTCCGTACCGAAATAAGGTTAAGATGGACATATTAATATTATATTTTACTACTTTGTGTTCCGACAAGTTAGCGAGCAAACTATTTCCCATGATAAAAGCCGTTGGCATCAGCCAGTGGTAAAATAAAGGACAATATGCACTGACTCAGCTTTGCCAGTTGGAATACATGAGTTTATATCACGCCGTTGATACTCGTGACTTAACTTTTAATTTCATGGATATTCCACTTTTCACTAGTCCAGTCACAGATACTTTGGATACAAATGACTAAAGTTTAGTTGAATACTGCCGTAGAATGAACTTTTATACGCCTAGTTATTGTAATACTCGTATGTAGTTGTTAAATACTGCTTGCTGCACTATAATGATAGTCTCTTTTTAGAAGGTATTGTTAGATAAGATAAAATAGGCCTTGGGGCAATCGTTACTAGGCGTACCTGGGATCTCCGACAGTGAATGTTAATGCGGCCAATTAAAATAATTTTAGCATCAAATTGAACATATAAAATTGAAATGGTACTCGGGAAGCGCTATTTAAAAAAAAAAAAATTTTTTATATCGGTTACGCAGTCGAAAGTTATACGAGTATGAAGTCCCTAACAAACATTAAAAAAAAAACAAATTTCGGTCAAATTGAGAACCTCCTTCTTTTTTTGAATTTAAAAAAGGAAATAAAACTAACCACCTGTCATTTGAAATTTCCGTATGAGCATTTCTTCGTCGACTTAAATCGTTCAGCTCTTTCAACCGATGACAACACAAAACATTTTCATGTGATCGAATTATTGAAATTTTCAGCGACCTCATTGGTTAATTATGTCCCTGGAGATCAAATTCAAGCCCACAAACTAGCAAGTATGCGAAAACTTAATATACGACGTGTTCCATAAGGTATTCCAGATATCCGTAGTTGTACGATGCCTATTAACTTGCAGTTCACACACGTTTAGTTTGTATGTTTCAAGAAACAAAGGAACCGGGAAGGAACTGTTTGTCTAGGTATATGCGTACGCAAAGTGTGATCAAGTACGAATCAAGTCACGCATAGAATAAGGTTCTGTAGTCACATAATGAGAGCTGGATTTAAACGGCGGGTTTGGCTAAGGGCCTCTTGCAAAAGGATACCTACATAAAAAAATTGTCTCAACTCATTATTTCACCGTCGATTACCAACCAAATAACTACTAATATTTTGAAGTAGAATATAAAAACGCGCAATACTTCATGTTCTAATTTAATTTGGCTAAGAACTGCACGGTCTAGTGCCCCTCCCTTTTCACACGAGAAGCGATGAAAAGTTCACGGACATTGCTCATATAAATACCCAACTGAGTAATACCGCCTCAGACAAAATACTGTTATGTCTCAAACAATTTGCTTGAAACAATGGTTGGAATACGAGTAAAAGATTTAATGTTACAGTCTTTTGACGTCGAGTCATTACGATGAGAGGAAACGAAAAATTTATACATTTTCTCCGAAGAACGGCTACAAAATTATATTGAATGAATTGTTCTTGAGGTATGCAGGAAATATTAAGAAAACGCAATAAATGTCGTAATACGATAAAATTATCTGTAAATTACGTGATTTTGAGTTTTAAAGTTACATTAAATATTATCTCCTTAAAGTTAATAGTTATTTTTTTTATCCAAACACTAGCCGATGACACCGGCTCCACCCGCGTAGAATAAGTTTGTCGTACCCATTTCCCATTGGAAACCATTAGCATGGTAAAAATTTGCCCATACCCTATTTACGTTTGAACTTTGACACGTGAATACGTAAAAGAATTTTTATTTAAGTTTTCCGTAGCCTTTATTTTTCAGGGCCAGGCTGGATTACCATAGCATCGACTGTGCGTAAACGCATCAAGAAAAACAACGTTTCTCGACTTTAGTAAGTGTCGAAAAGGTATTTTAAAGAGTAAGGGAAAGGAGAACGCCAAATGCATTACTTTGGGATACAGATAGACTTAATCCGACCCATGAAATGTGTGAAGTATATTCTACGAAATTGAAAAAATGTTCCCAGAACAGTTGTAGACTCACGTCCCAGTTAGTGCGATCTAACATTATGGAGGCAACTGAACTGTGGGTGTAACAACGTGGGTGGTTGCGTCTATCTACCAATATGTGATGTAATAACAATAATAAAATGAGTTATAAGAAGAGTCAAAACACCTACTCGTTATTTTAGCAGTTCAATGTAAATTCTTTTGACAATGCCGTCTCTGAGACAAAGGAAACATAACTGTACAGCCAATGTTGAATAGGAAGGCATTAAAGATATAAACTTGCGAAGCCAGTGCTAATGACTTGTAGTATATACTTACCACTATAGGTATATATAGAGAAGTTTGTCTGTACAAACGTAATATTGACGTTGGATGAGCAATATAATCTTCGTGATTTATTTCCTCCGAACTGACAGAATAGATGATGTCACTGATTTGAAATCTAAATATTTGTGTTCTGTAGTTTACCAGACTCCAATGAAATCAAACTTTCTATGAGTTTGAGAGTATTTCCAATTTTAAAAGTGTATTCTTAACATCAACCTCCCTTAGATATACAACCTACATAACTGAACCTATAGCCAAATAGTTTCATATAAAACGTATCTACATGTTCCTTTGCCTGATGAGTTATATGGTTCTACGTATTAGTATAAAAGTGAGAAAAAAACAAATTCAAAAATCGAATACATCATTTCCCTCGCATTCCTAGCCAGTGGATTCACACGGTTGGTACTTGTGAATGATACACGTACATTCACGGTCGATGGCTATGTAAATAAGAGTTTGAATTCACTCAGAAGCGAACGACCGCACCAAGAATATTATTAACTAGCCAACGATGAGTGTTACGGAAGAGGTTTTATTTAAAAAATGTTCGGTTGAGAAGATTGATGAGCGGCTAATAAAGGCGGGAATTGAATTGTATTGTGCTAATTGAAGGTGTGATGTTTGTAACATAGATGTACCCGTACAATGCGTTATATTTCAGAACAAGATTCGGTAGAATAGTGTAGTTTCCAAATATTTTATATATAATAACAAAAAGGTTATAATTTTGGCAAAAAAACGACTTCTCATTACCGGAATATAAGCATTGTCGGAGACGGACCAAATTTTAAAAACATCAAAATCGGTTTACTCAGTTAAAGGATATTTCGACAGCTAACAAACATAAAAAAATACAGTGGAATTGAGGAAGAGCCTTTTCTTGAAGTCGGTTAAAAACTGGGATATTTTTGAATACTCTTCTGTGATTATAGCAATCTCTCAATATCGCAGCGTCACGACATGAGATCTGGAGATGGAATTATACGTGAACGTACACTGTCACAAGCGGGAAAATAAAATAAAAAATTTGTTCGAATTTCAAATGCACGTCAAACCAATCAATTACAACAATTAGTTGCGAGTATGTCCCCATTTTAGTAAAGTTAAACACATAAGTGGAAACTTGGCTCAATAAAGTATGTCCGTTGCCTAACACAGCAATGTATTTATAAGTGTTGTATGTCGACATTATACTAAGACTAATCTCATCAGTTTCACATTATAGATATATTTTACATGTGTAATGTGAAAATGATAGATGATACTAGTTTATTAAGTATCTTACCACTGAGTTATCACTACATATTTCGCCACTTCTGTCTGTTCTCGATAAACTCGAAAATTACTGCACCGATTTTCATTCTCTTTTCATCAATGAATAGAGTATGAAAATCTAGTATATATACTACTTCACATAAGCAATGCCGCTGACGTCCGCTAGCTTTGAAATATAATAAGAAATCTCCTACCTATGGCTATATGCTAAAGCATTAAATACCTACACAATATAAAACGCGGTTGTAAACCGAGCGGTTGGCTACACGGTTTAAAACCAACAGCGTTCAACAGAACTTTCGTCGTATGGTTTGAAACCGCGGTTGCAATCGAGTACGTAAGGCTTAGGAGTAAGTATGGCCTCTCTTTATATACTCCGGGACTAAAAGTCTGATGTTCTAACTGTTTTTTTTTTCCTTTATTGCTGTACAGTAATGTATTAAATCTTAACATAGTCTGTCCGTCCCTATGTATGCTTAGCGCAACGGATTTTGATGCGGTTTTCACTGGTTTCATTGGTTCTTGAGTAAGGTTTTAGTTTATAATTTGTCAAGCGGACGAAACCGTGGGCGTCTGCTAATATACCTATATTTTTTAGTCATTTACCTAATATACCGTTGTAAGTCACTTTGGCTCAATGCCAATAGCACCTAAGCCTACACAATACGTGTACCTACTATCAAAACTAATTTAAAAAAAATACACGTCAAAAATTCACACAGCAACCGACTTTAAAATTCACACAGCAACCGACTTTAAATTACCGAAATGGGACCAAAAAATGGTCGAAATGACACCACTTGGGAAGTAGTAGCTTTCATTTAAAAAAAATCGGTTCTCTCAGTACAGAGATATGAGGTAATAAACATAAAAAAAAGACATACAGTCGAATTAAGAACCTCCTCTTTTGGAAGTCGGTTGAAAATGACTTGGAGCAATAAACAAAAACCGTTGGAATCAGCAATAGAATCGCCTACAATCAATGAATATCAAATTGACTAGGGAATTTTGGCTGTAACCGTATTACAGCCCAAAATTCCCTAGTCAATTTGATTTGACATCATTTGATTGACTATCAAGCTGACTAGGGAATTTTGGCTGTAATACGGTTACAGCCAAAATTCCCTAGTCAATTTGATATTCATTGATTGTAGGGAGCGATCCTATTGCTGATTCCAACGGCTTTTGTTTCATTAGGAGTTCTTCTTAGGAGTACTTCATTAGGAGTGCAGAGATTCTATTTAGTAGTATGTAACATCTGTCCTGACTATGGATGGATTTTCTATAGTGCCTGGTAACGGCAATAGGCTTGCCACCTATTACGTGGGACCATAAAATTGCCAGGTGAAGGTGTGTAATGAACCTTTTCATATATCTTCTGGGAAACAGAAGTGGTTCTGTGGGTACCGGTTTGATAAACCGATACTTACGAAAAAGGGTATTTTTGGAATATTAAATTAGTCAGTTTTTGCAAAATAACATGAAATATAAATAAAAATTTCCCTAAATGGGGTAAACGTAATTAATAAATATAAATTTGCTTCGTTCGCAATTTTTTTTTTTTAAATATTAAGAATGAAATTATAAATAATTATATCACAAAAACTGATGTCATCGGCCGGTCAGGAAAGGCCGCGGGTTCGAGTTCTGCCGATAACATAGATATTTAGATATTTGATTTATAATTTATTTCTTAATATTTGAAGAATAGTTTAAGCAAATTCGTCGAGCTCGATAGAAAAAAAAAATTTGTATTTTTATTTCGAGCTCGACAAATTGACGCCGCCCGCCTGATGAGCTGTGGCGACGTCTGGCAATATAAGCGTTCCCCGAGAACCAATTTATTCATTAGTGAAAACCGCATTAAAATCTGTAGCGTAGTTTTAAAGATCAAAGAAAATAGGACAGACAGACGATTTTGTTATATACTATGTTGAGATTAAGAAGATTCTTTGAAAATAAATACCTACTAAATACTATAAAATAAATCATTTGTCAGTATGGAAATCTATAGGTAATACCAATAATTTCGATACCAGTTTAAATACCGGTATAACCGAATTAATAATAATTCCGGTTGACCGCTCGACGGCGCCAGAACATAAGACATCAACGCGCTTGCTACGTCATCGGCTACCAATTTATAATATAATTCATTATTCATGCTTATATTAGATAGATTAAGTTTTTATATTATAAATTCTTGACTTATGAATATCTTTACTAAATTTCATACTGTGACGCCATTTGAAAACTAATAAATTAGTTTATGTAGCTACCTATGTTATTTATTAGGTAAGTATTGTATAAAAAGCTTTTCAAAATGAATTTTTAGGCTCATAAAATATAATGAAATGATACAACACAACAGCTAAACGAAAATAAAATACCTAAATCAAGAAAATTTTCTTAGCCAACTTTTTCCATCAAATTAAATCTACGTTATTGCCATCTTAATAGTTTTTCCCACACACCCATATAAAGACAAGAGCGTTTCGACTACGGTTGTTGAAAAGTGTCGGTGAGTTCGTCGCGGTCAAGGTCTGTAGTGGGCGGCGCAGGCAACGAACCCGGATGCGAATGCCTCACAAAGACATACAAAAAATCCCACACACGGTGGACTTATCTTTTCAACATCTATACCCGCTTAAAGCCTCAGAAAAAAATTGTCGAAAAAGTTTCTAACACTTTTCCAACTACCCTCTATTTGTCGTTCCAATTTTGAATAAAATTGGATGGGACTATTGACGTATAAGGAAAATGTCATTTCGATTTCCAAAAATAGTAAATAACACTCAAATGTGTTTTATCGTATTCATCTTTTTGAAATTTCTAGAAGGATGTTCAGATCAATGCAGAATAAAACTATTCTCGCGTAATTTTAATAATTACTAACCCTTATCTATTTAATTTCAATAAGTTGCATGAAATTATAATTACCTAGCTTGACTATAGAGAAAATTACGTGAAGTAGGTAGTTGCGAAACACGCGGCAGTTAGATTATTAAGATTAGAACAACACGTACCACAATCTAGATACGGAAAACCGGTCACGAAAATCTGAACGACTTTACGAAACTAAATCATAGAAAAAAAATGTGAACTTACCAAAGTATACGAAGGGCGTCGAGTCGTATCCCAGGGTGCAAGTTTCACCCCCATACGACCGCACGATCGTTTAAACTTGGCGTGAAAACTTGCCTTACCTACGGGCACAGGAGGCCTTTGCGAGGCGAACGCGTTCGCGGTGTCCACTCGCCAAGTAGAACCGATCGTGCGGTACGAGGCGAGCGCCCGCGCCGGTCGATGGAGGGCCGCGACTGGCCGCGCGCAGGAGAAGCCGCCGCGTCCTCCCCGCACCCTTCACCCCGCGGACAGAACCCGAGCCTTGGTGACGTCACCCGCCGTTGACCCGACGCACGACACAAGCGGTCGCGGTACAAACACCTCTCGATCTTACAAGGAAACTGCCTCTCTGAATACCTACTAAGTGGAAAACAAGATGATGATACATTTTGAACACTTCTTTGTCTAATCATTAGTGAGCCTTATTGCAAAGTCGGAGGTTATGGATTTAGTTACTTATGCACTAAATAAATCTCATGAGCAATATTATTCTGTGTTTAGGTTCAACACATTACATCCGTCTACGTAAGCCTACTACTTAAAAAGCAAACCCTCCGCTAGGAGGTTTGAACCTTATCTACAATCGAGAGTAAGTTTAGTCTCGGTTGCAGATACTTTAAATTTCTACTTACTTGTATTATGGCTATGCTCTTGTATTATGGCTCACATAATGCCATATTTTTCATTAATAGTTAAACCGGGCTAACGCAGAAAAACCTTAAAGTACTCTTGACATCCTCAAGAGTTATTGTGCATTTAATACGTATTTAAAGGAAAATTGCGTGACTTTATAAACGTTGACTTTAATGCATTGTGAACCTATGAATTCAGTAGAATAAACACATAAATGTATTATTTTTAGGAGTAACTTGAGTAACAGCGATTCGCCATTCTCCCTGTTCTGTGTACTAGGCCTATACTCATCGCCAACGCCTCTGATATGAAACCACAAGATATTTACATTGATAGACGCCTCCTTCTAGACTATCTGTTTCGAATCATATGTTTCAAATTTGAATTTAGAATCGGACACGACGTATCTAACCACGACTAGACAAGGATCGTTCGTTTTGCCGCGTTTTTTGCTCGAAATAAATATGGCCGAAATATCGTAATGGCCGCCCCACAATGGCGGTTGGCGGCTTTCTTCGAACGCGGGACCGGTTTCGAATGCGGTTATTTCGCGAACACGCTTCGATTTGTGCACCAATTTTGTTCAAATTACGTCGAACCACCTTAGGGTAATCTCATGGCACCAAAATAACAGGTTTTCTAATTCACCATATTTATAATTACCAATGAAGTTCACGCCATTTGGTCCGTCAACTCAAGGCTAGCGGCAAAATTTTACGTTTAGTTTACTACTTCTCTGTAGTACGAATATACTTGTATATTTGCGAATCGCGTCTGGTAATATTTAAAGTTGATTTAAAAGGCGAGAACCAGTTTGGTCGTAAACTGTGAAAGTATATGTTTGCTTGACGAACGTCTGTCTGTCTGTATGAAGTTTTGTATTTAATCTATATGGCGCCGACGACGCCTGAGAAGAATTGAGTAGACGCATGTCATAGAATATTTCTAATTTCCTTTCGTTTAATGTCTCAGTACAATGGTAATGAAATGTGGCCATGTCTGTTGCGTTGCTGTTACTAAGTCGATGGTAATTGATTCTATTCTCTTCGCATATGATGAAAGGTTTAAACGCCAATGAATATTGGCTTTATGTGTATGGGTAGGTACTAGTTGAGCCCACGATTCCGTCCTCAGAGTTTAATATCCCGATCTCGTTTATTGAACCTTTTTCTAACCTAGTTGGGGTCGGCTTCCCAATCGAATTGCAATGCGGCTGAACCGCGATGTTTTCTATGAAGCGACTGCCTTTTGACCTCCACAACCTAATAGTGATATCGAAGCTCGGTAATTAGAACAATCAAATTTTAAGAGCTCCAACTACCCGTAACTACTGCCATATATGTTTGTATGGAAGTTTAGTATTTTATTTAATAGTAACTTGTTATTTTATGATTGAAAACGGTCTGGTATTTGTTTCAGGATAACCTTAATGCTTATCTCTAAATGAAATGCTATAATAGAGGAGCAAAATTCTTGTGGTTGTTCATATAATAAAATTAGCAAATAATGAGTGTGGGTGTAATCAAAATCTTTCATAATGTGCCTCACATTTGCTCTTTGCCACCATCGAGTTGACTCACCTATAGAATTTATTACAAAAATATGGTTCTAAAATACTATGAGGATAGAGTGCCGCTCAGTTAAGTGATAATTTTTCGTGTTAATTAATAAATAAATGCAAGTGTAGATTGATTAAGATAAAACAGTAGACACCTTTTACGCTTTAAGTAAAATTTTTCTGTGAGTGCACGCAAATAGCCGAAACTACTAAACTAATTTTCTTACAGTTTTCATAGATTGAATAATGCTGGGCGCCCCCGGTACACACTCGAAAGAATTCCCTGTGGTGCCATCAGAACATGTTTATGTCTGTAACAGTTATATTGTGGCCGATGATCTGAAATAGATGTAAGGGCCACTACATACTATTCGGCTATTTGGATTCCGTCCATAGACGGTCGGACGCGGGCGATTAGGAGTGGACGCGTGGATGGCTATACATTTGGAATGTCACAATTGTAAAACTTGTAGACGTCTTCCAAAAATTACAAATAGAAGATATGTCTGTCATTTTTGAAAAACGTCCTCTCCATTTGGACTATTGGACGCATAGTCAGTGAAGCCGCGGTCACCAGCTTGTATATGACAAAATGATTCACATCGCTTTTTAATCTATACACGTAGTTACAATCCGTAACTGTACGCAATTGATGTAAATTCCTGACTCAATTGCTTGAATATGCGAGTAAGAAGGCGGAATGTTGGCGTTAACTGCTAGACCGCGGAAGCTTCGATTGACACATTCAAACAATATTTTTTAGATCTGCACTATGAGCTTAGCAGTGTCGGTTAGTCGTTCGACTTATTCAATCAATGATGTCGTATAAAATGTCGGTTACGAGACCCGAATACACATTTTTGGAAATCTTATGTGATAATTATTGCAATCATCAATTGATGGTCGCCTGAAATCGACGCTGGATCTGCCTTACAGCCGCCCCAACTTTCATTGCCAGAAGACCCTGGTCAGGGCATTCTTGGAAGGATACAGCTCCAGCACGACCAGCTATGCGACCTCCGTCGAGGGGTGACGAGGGCGTGCATAGACAAAAGCCCCAACACGCAGCCCCCACATCTTTGAAACTACTGAATCGATAGAGAATTATTTTTGCACTACATTATTTTTAAGTAAGGGTTACTTTTATCTCAGTAATTGGTTCCCATGGGAAATGGGAGCGAGCATGCAATACTCACATTTAGTTCATTAGCTAGTTTTCTGTAATAAATTTTTCTTAAATATAATGTAGCGAGAATATAATATCTAAACAGTTCTCAAATGCCAAGTACAGAATACAAACATGATATATGTCCATGTCCACGTAACCAGTAGACGACATGCGGTCATTTCGCCACGATCCCTGATTCGCTACACTGTCTGTTAGACACACGACAAACTATAATAATGAGTATACCTAAGGTTTGCAAAATGGCTATGCTCACATACCTTTTAAGTAGATTACAATTTTTGCAATTTAAATCATCAGTTTTAAGTAAAACTTCTTCACTCACGCTTGACTTAGGAAATAAGCTGGTGAGTGCGTTGCGAAAAGTGTGTTCGTTACGAAAGTACGAGATCGTTACGTTTCGTTTATTTCAATAGGGGCAAGAGATAGAGGTGCGAGCATAGTTAAATTTTCTTTTCCCCTTTCTCTAAAAAAAAATTACTTCTGGTGGGCTATAAGGCATACTTTTTCTTAGATTAAAATCAAATATTAAAAAAGAAAGAGTCGATGTCTAAAATATTAGGTCTAATGGTAACCGACAATGTTAACACATTGCAAAGGTTAAGCAACATCTAAGCCAGGTCAGTCTTAGGCGACCATTTCTTAAGACATTGAGACCCCTCCATGCCTCGGAGAACACGTTAAACATCTATGGCAGTCGTTAGGGGTAGTTGGAGCCCTAAATCAAAAATCCGACCGGTCTAACTACAGAACTTCGATATCGCCCATGGGTTGTGGAGGTCAGATGGCAGTCGCTCCACGGAAAATATCGAAGTTCAGCCGAATCGCAGTTAGTCTGGAAGGCGACCCCAACTGGAAGGGAAAAGGGTCGGTGGGTGAGATGATATTATATTTGAAAGCGTTGAGTATTTTTTAAACTTTGTTTTTACGCCCATGACCACTGAGCGACTGATGACCAGTAACTGTAGCTCAGTGGTCAGGGCGTTCTCCTTGTAAGAGAAAGACGCCCGGTTTGATCCCGGCCTGACGACACAATTTTTTTGTAACTATATAAACTATTTTGTTATTTTCCTACACACTACTAGATACCTCCTCAACTGTGCAGCTGGATTGCCAGCTTTTTAAACGAGCGCCAAGTGCGGGCCCTCTGCGATGACCAGGCTTCTCGCTTCTTGCAAGTGAATGCCGGGGTACCGCAGGGGTCCGTACTATCACCAACTCTCTTTCTTCTGCATATCAATGATATGCTATCCCTCGGGAACATTCATTGCTATGCAGATGACAGCACACTGCACGGGAGTAACTCGGTTCGCCCGACGGCGGGGCGATCTGAGATTGAGGAGGAGAGACGACGACGAGTGGCTGATCTCGACCGTAACCTCGACAGTATCTCCCAATGGGGTGCCGAGAACTTGGTCGAGTTCAATGCCCGCAAAACACAGGCGTGTGACTTGACTCCTAGTGGATATTCAGAGGTAGAACTGGCCCACTTATAAATTATATTTGGGCGAATGTGGTATTAACATCTTGCAAGAGGGTACAACTCGCCTGCAGGCAAGATATCACGAGGGCGACATGTCGCCTAACCCGAATGGGGCTGTCTCGTTTTTTTTGTCGACAAAAAAGAACTAGACAGTAGTAAGCCTCGGATTAAAAAAAAATAGGGTGTGGGCGGTGATCGATCATCGGTGTAAGTTTAGTCTTCCTTTTCCTAAGGAGAATAATAAATTCAGAGTAATGAATGTGGGTAGTATATGCATGTTAAGGTCCATTTACATTGTGCAACTCGGTCATTACAGGGATAGCGCGCATGCGGGGGACAAATGAATTAACTTGGTCTGCAGCCCGCAACATGCATGCGGGTGCAAAAGATCAATGTAAACGGTAATCCACATGTGGCCTCTGTGGCAGGCATTTTAAAAATCACCCTGCATGCGAGCATTAACGACCACTGTAAATGAGCCATTACAAAGCTAGTGAATAACATCAAAAATATTCATAAAATATCAGTGTCGATTATCTTCACACAACACACATCTTAGTTGAGTACATTGACCTCTAGTAGATGTTAGATACAACCTGTTTACAAGAGCGGACTTGTAAATCAATCGGAGAGTTTCTGTTGCTTGTCAGACGTACGTAGCCGGGGGTTATAAAAATATTATATACTTACCTATCTGGTTTGACAGATCTTTCCTATCGCCTCATTTGGCTTAATAGCGTGACATAAAACAATTAAAATGTCTGTACACACAATACCAATTTTGCTTACCAAAAAAAAACCAATTTGACAAACGATCTATCTATCGGATAATGATCGTATGTCTGTCTGTTTGTCCAATCTCTACAAAGTTGGCACAAGTGTTCCTTAATTTAAAATAGTTTTAACATCGTGAGCTTTTTTGGATTGGGAGAAAACAGCTCAGATAATGTTTTATTATTCGCGAATTCTAAGCGATCACTAGTGTTTATATAGATCACCCAATTTCACAAAAAATAATATAAATAAATTATATTATTTATTATATGACTGTTTATTACCTGAAATTAAGAAAACGTTCGTATTTTATTTGTGTATTATAGATCCACCTACGCACACAAAAGACTTATTCTATCAAGCATTGCCTTCCCCTGGCCCACTGGAAGAGATTTCTTGTGAAATAAGTGGTGCCTTTGTACTCAATCTAGCCTTATTGTTCATCTTCTTGTTATTTTATTTTCATGTGTGTACATAAATAAATAAAAAATAAATAAAAATTAATTATAATTATTATTAGCACCTGGGTTGAGAGGAACCGAGCACATTCATGCATGATAAACTCCTACATTGCCTGATTAAGTTTTAATCCAAACCAGAATTCCCGACGCTAAATTAATGTTGATAAAACCAATTTACTTCTATTCAATTTACTTCTTGATTGGTAAGTAACTAGTACTTACCAATCAAGTTATACAGGAAACTGACGTCTATTATATCTAACATTTGAGTCAATCCTGTTTAAGTATGAGATATACATTAAAGTTTGATAATATAGACTCATCAGAAACGAGGAGATCCGTAGAAGAACCAAAGTTGTTGACATATCCCAAAGGATAGTAAGCTGTAGTGACAGTGGGCCGGCCACATAGCAAGAAACTCTGACGGTCAAAGAGATTCTCGAGTGGAGACCGTGTTTTGGCAAGTGCAGTGTGGGATGGCCACCTACCAGATGGACCGGGCGGCGATATAGTAAAAAACGCTGGGTGTCGTTAGATGAAGGTGGTAATGGACCGGTCACATTAGAAACTCATTGGAAAGGCCTATGGTCAGCAGTTTAGTGCCTCGGAGAGCATCTATATATACATATCTACATCTATGGCAGTCGTTAGGGGTAGTTGGAGCCCTAAATCAAAAATCCAACCGGTCTAACTACAGAATTTCGATATCGCCCATGGGTTGTGGAGGTCAGATGGCAGTCGCTTCACGGAAAATATCGAAGTTCAGCCGAATCGCAGTTAGACTGGAAAGCCAACCCCAACTGAGTTGGGAAAAGGCTCGGTGGATGATGATGAACAATTATAGTTAGGAGTGGATTCACTCGCTGGAGACATTGCTTCAAGCCATGGTCTCCGGCGCGTGTAGGTGGAACCGGTATTCTTCTGCGAGCAAGTCGTGCTTGCGAAGGAGGCGGCCGCGGCCGAGAGGATGAGGGAGAGTACCCTCCCCGCGGAGTTCCGAAGTCAGCGGCGAGGGCGCAGCAGACTTATCTACACTCAAGACAACGACCTCTACTATCGGACGCCAGGTGCCACTGGAAATACCTTCGGGTGCGTACCAGAGACGCCCGGCAACGGACGTAGGAGGGGACGCGGCCTTGGGCCGCAGAATTTAAGAAAAAGCAGTGGATTCACATCAGTTGGGTATGTCTGGGGATCGAACTCACGTCATCCAAACTAAACACAACGCCTTTAACCAGCAGGCTACGGATGCTTGCAATATGTGCCAGAGTAAACAAGTAAACAATATGTAATTTAATTTTACAAAACCTTCACTGCAGCATTTGTAAGAAGGTAAGTTTATAACTCAGTATAATCAGTCCATCCTGGCCATCCTAGCCATCCTGTCCTACCTGTCCATCTGGCCATCTGTCCTGTCCTGACTGTTGCAAATTAGGTTCGAATTACAGAATCATTATTTATTTTCTACTAGCTGTCCCGACGAACTTCGTACCGCTTTAAACCTTCCATAAATAGTTTAAGATGAATATTAGCAAATTCAGTCCAGCTATTTCCGAGTTTTGTTAGACAAAACGAACGGCGATTAATTTTTATTTAAAACAAGACGATTGTATACAGCCTCGTAACGGCAATATGCTTGCCCCATATTATAACGCTGAGAGACGGCCTTTAACTCAACATTTATGTATGTATTGTTATTATTTCATTTTATTTTATTCTTTGTTATTATGTATATATCAAACTGTTACATATTGTTTTCGTTGTTTTTTGTTATTTTATATAAGTACCTAAGTGGAGTAATAATTTTTTTTCTTTCTTTCTTTCTCTTTCTATTATGTGGCGGTATCAACTAAATTATTAGAAACAGTAGGCCGTAAGCCCCCTGCCTACCCTTCGAGGATACGGGTGTGGTTAGGTATTTCCGAACAATGGTGCAGAAGAACAGTTACAGATGACAATAGATCCCGCGGACATCGGGTCGTAGTCGTGACGTGCCCGCCACGATCCCGCACCGAGGCTCCGTACCGGGGACCGTGACACATGACTCATCTATCCGATTTTATTGGCACGATCAAAGACCTTATAATACAACGGACATAGGATCTAGAACAAATCGCAAGAAAATAATGTCCCGAGTCGACCTATACATTATACATAGGCATACATAGATATAAACAAATTTCATATTAAAATTTAAACCTTGATTCAACGGAATAGTGTTCACTTTTGTTTGCACTAATTTATCGCATTACGTAGCTTCTATCTGTCCGCCTGACTAATTCACCTTATGCAGCTTATACTTGAACTACGTGAACATAGAAACAATGGAGTAGGTTTATTTTGTTAAAGTCTTTTAAGGATTCCATGATATGTACCTACGTAGGCGTAATAATTAATGTAAGACTACAATAAATTCCATAATCTTATAAATTGTAATTACTTGTTTATGTTAGACGAAATAAGCTGAAAAACTAATTAACGACTGACAAAGATTTTTTTTTTCGAGTCAGTTTCATAATAAGTAACTGTAGTGTATGAATAACAAAAAGGGAATTAATGAATTTAACTAATTATAATATTATAAATGCCAAACTTCTTGCGGGTGTCAAAGTTCTTCCGCTTTCATTACTATTTTCATAACGCTATGTCGCTACGTCTACTACAAGATAGCCGTGTTTCAAGTGACTGAATTAGTTGCTAAAACTGCGCATCATTAATTTATTTTTATCTTATGGTTAATTTTTGGGATACGAAGTTATTGGCTACTAGCTGATCACCGTGACTCCGCCCGCGAGATATAGTTATCTCGGCCCCGATTCCCGTGGGAATACATTACCGAGAATCCAAATAAAAAGAAAATAACAGTACATACCTACACGAAATAAAATGACATGTGTAATTATATTTATGACAAAACAATGATACCCTGTGAAAATTAAAAACATTTTTGGGCTTATCTCCTCCATTCAATCAAGGGATTCTTGTACAAGTTTCATAAAGATCGGATCTCTTTTTGTTATGTCCATAAAATGAGCCGAACAAACAAGATTGTTATTTTTTGGATCAAAATATTCTTCTCGCCGTGCTAGGGCAATAATATTTTTCCATTGTGCACAGTGTACTGGATCCCGAGGAAAACTGAAATAGATGTTGGTTCATATAACGAAAAAAAAATCATAAAGAGCCAAGGCGTCTCCACTATAATCTTTGTTCCAAATAGTTTTATCGCTATCGGTAATCCGAATAAATCTGAATGGTCATTTTGTTAGTACATTATTCAGTGAAAATGAAATGGTCTCTTTCTTTTTACTGAGCTTGGGATGAGTTCGAAAGAGACAGATAGGTACTTCGGTATTGGACTGGATTGCAATATTTACTTTTGTCTTTTAATTTATTATCGACGAAATACTGTATTTTAAGTGAAATAATAAATTGCAAATAATAAAACAAAAGCTTATTTACTGAAAATATGATACACCGTCTTCAATTTGCTTTTTTTTCGTAGTTTTTACACGTTTTTACAATACAGTACGGCATTGTGCAACGTGTTGTCGTTCAGTTGTCAAAATCAAGACTGGCGCGCGATTGTTTCTCTTTTAGCGTTTTGTTTCTCTTTTAGTTCGGACACTTTTGAGCGATGATCCGAAATCCATTGTATTTAAAATCATTGGGCACGATCTTTGGTTATTTGCTTACAACTTTCCAGTAAAGATTAACTGTATAGATGGTGCAATACTTTGGTATAATACCTATGAGTTTGTTTATGAGTACTGACTATTCATTATAGAAGGAAAGAAAGAGCCATTTTTTTAGTGCACTGTGGTCACACACTTACAACAAATGAACATTTTATAGTAGCTAACACAATAAACAAACAATATGACATTATGACATTGGGTATTGGAAGCATGTTCACTCATTATGAGCATACTTCCAATCCCCAAAGTCAACAACCGCATGATTAATAGAGTGACACACAAATGCACCAAATGGGTGTCCAGTTCAGCATGTGCCAGGTGGAAACCTGACGCTGGTTTTCAACTGGAACCCAATTGAGCAGTGACATACGGATCATCATCTCAGCCCATTTTTAGATAGGGTTTTGTATCAAGTTTTCCTTCTCTAAACATACTTATATATTTCTAAATACATACATACATGCTAAATATACATAGAAAATATACCCAAACTCCGAAACATTTGTGGATCACACAAATATTTGATACACGAAGACCTC
>OY748287.1:23916304-23952084 GCA_963556515.1 Nudaria mundana
TAAATTGAAAAACGCGACGGACGGACAAATTGTCGTATTAAATATATAGATTATGTTCTATTCTATTCCACGCGGCTGCGTTCTAAAATACTGCATTCAATCTCATTGGTAGAAAAGGAACACAGTATTTATTAGTATTGATATTTGTTATTCGTGTTCAATTTCAGAAAAAATCCCACGAGACTTGGTTAGTAAACTGGAAAAGCATTCAATTTCAAAGTTGTTGTCTTGATTAAATTTTTATATATTCTAGTCTACAGGTGTACCAACTGCATATAACAAAAACATAGTGATGATAGGGATAGTTACCCTTAGCATACAATTTATATTATATTTAGTACTAGCGGACGCTTCGCCCGTTTGACAAATTATATACACAAAAACCTTCCTCGAGAACCACTCAAACCTTTGGTGAAAACCGCATCAAAACCCGTCGCATAGTATTAAACATCTAGCAATACATACGGACGGAAGTAACTTTGTTTTATAATATGTAGTGATGACGATTATGATATTATGATGATTCCTCCGGGATTTATCAACACCTAAACAAAGTCCCAGTTTGGTACACTTTTATTATTGACCGAGCGTAGCGTAGCGTCTACATTACCTTGGGGATATAGGCTTCATTCTTATGTATGTATGTATTGGCAGGCCTATGTCACTCGCCTAACAACCGCAAAAAATACGTGACGTCAGCTACAACTTGAAGTTGTGAGTCGGTAGGGTTGTCTCTT
Organism: Nudaria mundana; assembly: GCA_963556515.1. Taxonomy (NCBI): domain Eukaryota; kingdom Metazoa; phylum Arthropoda; class Insecta; order Lepidoptera; family Erebidae; genus Nudaria; species Nudaria mundana. The sequence continues at coordinate 23,917,042 of OY748287.1, forward strand.
GTTTGTGATACGGCATTGACCATAGAGTTGATATTGAGGCATTAACGTCATAATTATTTGTCAAATTATGCTGGTATATATTTTACTTTACTGGACTACCCTAACGTTCGAATGATGTTGTCTGTAAACAAGAGAATGTGCTTTAATTATTAACGTCGGAGTGCAAGTTCTGTATGTAAGTACTATTCCCTATTCTGTGGTATTGGTGTGTAGTTTGTAAATATATTTGAAAATATTCTACAAATAAATCCTAGTTTTCAATATACTCGTACTTGATACGTAGCTGTAGCAATGTGTAATATACGAGTACCTTACTGTATTCGTGCGTAGACGCACAACTACTGTCAGTTACGAGTAGTTGAGTGACAGCGAGTTGGCAACCTGTCAATTGTATCGATACATGTCAGTATACATGAAGAAATATCTATTTTATTAGAATAGTTACATACTCGGCTCGTGGTCTAGAGGTAACCGACAATGTTAACACATTGCAAAGGTTAAGCAACATCGACTCCAGCCGGTCTTAGGATGGGTGACCATTTCTTAAGACATTGAGACCCCTCCGTGGCTCGGAGAGCACGTTAAGCCGTCGGTCCCGGTTGTCATACTAACATCTATGGCAGTCGTTAGGGGTAGTTGGAGCCCTAAATCAAAAATCCGACCGGTCTAACTACAGAACTTCGATATCGCCCATGGGTTGTGAAGGTCAGATGGCAGTGGCTTTACGGAAAATATCGAAGTTCAGCCGAATTGCAGTTAGACTGGAAAGCCGACCCCAACTGAGTTGGGAAAAGGCTCGGTGAATGATGAGTTACATACTGTTACTATTACTTTATATCACAGGTCGTTATTTTAAACAGCCGCCACACCGTCCATTGCTGGACGCTCCACGTACACCTTCGACTTTCATGGCCTCTTCTGCAAACCCGTATCAGTGAGTGAGTCAATGCGTGGGTGAACTCCAGAACTTTGAAGTCTTTTAATACTTACTGAAAAGGGAAGTCTCTCTGTAGCAGACAGAATAGACCGCGTGCTCCTCGAAGGTTTTCACCTAACACGCGAGATTTCCTCTTAAAGTATCTTTGATTCATTGGTCGAGAATAGTCAAGAGAAATCATTATATGCTGTCTGTCATCTTACAAAAGGACGTCTGTGACTCAAATCATTTCATCATACTTACAAATATTGCAATACAATAAAGATTGAAACTATATGGTTGTTCAATACTGACTCATCTGATGATTGTGAAACCTCCTTTCACTTAGGCAGCCATTTTCTCTCGTTAATATCTAATAATAATGATAAATAGGTAATAGTCTTTGTCCCCTTGTATCGCGTTATAGACGTTTTGAACGATCGTTCTTCTGCCGAACTATAGTGACCCGAAACGCTCTGCCTGACCACGTGTTTTCTTCCCCAAATTTTTTATATTTAGGTCGACAAATTGACGCTACCCGCCTGATGGTAAGCTCATAGTACACAGGAATACTATAGAGAGTAGTCCTCAACTTGACAGCCCAGTAATGTGCCTCTTCACGCTTCGCTTAAAGAACCCAGGAATATATGTGGGAGGAAACACGTGTACAGGCTGGGCGTTCCAAGCCACCATCGTTCGGCAGAGAAACGAACGTTTAAAACGCACGGTTCTCGCGAAGACGGTTTCCACGGTATGAGAGTGACATCTCTGCCCGGCACGTGTTGTTCGGGATCGGAAGGGAGAGGGTGGGATCAGGTTGAAGAGCTCTTCAGAACACTCACCGTGGTAAATACGGTAGAACGCGGTCAGGGAAGCAATTGTTCGGCAATTATTTGCCGTATAATTCAGGGTTCTTCAATCAGAGTATGATGAGGCAACATAAGGGACACTTTTGATAGCACTGTGTGGTCCCCAATCGATAGACATCATCGGCTTCCCATTAGGGGGGGTCACTTGGGTGCCGCGAAATAAAGAACACCAACAGCACGGTGATTCCATGGATATAAAATCATGTCTCTATACCCAAAGAGATAGGTAGTGACATCATTTTTACGTCCACATTTAATTCGAAGGTCTTATTGTCGTTTCAGGATAGTTTTGAGTCTTTGGGATGTTCATTTTATTGTTAAGATTAATATTTGATACAGCAGCCTTGTGTACATAACCAAAATGTATTAAGTGATAGTTAAAAAACAAGTTTGTAAAACGGATAAAATGAATGTGTAAGTACAATAACGACGTACAAGTCGGTTCAAATCAGAATAAGCCTCAACTCACTTGGCTCGTATTGGCGAGCTCGTTACGACGACGCACCCAATTTAAATACCAACAAAAAGTGCTCAAATCACCACGGATTTAGTTCGAGAACCACTTGTGTAGGCGGATGGCTTATGGGCGTGTGGCCCAAGTCATAGATGGGAGCGGATTAATATTATACCATTTTTTTTTTAGTTATGAAGTGCTAAAGGCGCTGAGTTATTAACATCTCCCGGCCTAAGTTAACCTTATCTGTAATGCATAAACTGCTCGGAAATGACAAAGGCTAGTAATTACAAGACACTGGGGAACTGTAGGGGTAACTCTCCCTTCGAGTGACTATGTGTTTATGTATGTACAATTTGTACATCCAAATTACCAGGGACCGGCAAGAGATTACGCAGAAATGTGAGCGCACAAAATGTTTCTTCAATATAATAACACACGTAACGCAAAAGCAGCCAGAAGTGGTAGTGGACCGGTCATATTATCTGTCGCCGAACTAACGACTGCTGGAGTAGATGTTTTTTTTTGTGTGGAGATCGCATCACGCGTAGCGTGCGATGCCCTGATGTTTCGTAAGCCTAATGCCGTCACTGGACACACATATAATGGGATATTTTTAAAATGGCCGGATGAATTTAATAAACAGTAGCAGCTATATTGTAATTTTGAAAAAAAAAATAACCCGATGCCTTGCGATTGCATCAGCCAATTAAAGTCCTGGGTGTCTCGGACCTTTTTTAGCATGAATGGATGGTAGGCTTGCCCTCTATTATGTAGGTCAATAAAACTACTGAAAAATGGGAGTGTATAATTTACCTCTGTCTACCTATAATCAAGCCTATACCCCGTAGCTTAGGCAGAAGTACATTACACACCCACAATGACCCACATGTTGCAAGCCCACTGCTGTTACCGGGCACTATTTAAAATCAAAAAAAGTGTGTGTGTCAGCTCCGACGCACGACTGGAGTTTACTCCTTAAGTACGAGTATCTAACCATAACAAATTAGAAAGTTGCGCACTAGAGGTGCGCACCAAAAACGTGACACGATTTTCGTTACTTGTTAGTAGGTTTTACCCCTTTTTTTTTTTTTTTTTTTTTTTAATTCCGTGGCCAAAGGCCGCGGCCGCTCTAACGTCCGTTGCCGGGCGTCCCTGGTTACTAGCAGAGGGTATGTCCAGTGGCGCCCGGCGGACTTTGACCACCCCTGTGGTCTCTGCGGGTGTTTGGTCGGGACGAGAATCCCGCGTCATTGGGGTCGGGTTTTATCCCGCGTCAGTGAGTGAATCTGGTTGCGTGCTATGGGGCAAAGGCCCCGCAGCACGCAACCCTTCTAGCCTGCTTCTGTAAGGACGGTGGGTGGCGATCCCGCCGTCCTCAGGCCCCGATCATGGAGGACGATAGTCTTGGGCGTAGTCGCGTAGTCTGGGGCGGCCTGGCCGCCGACTACGGAACTCGGCGGGGAGGGTACGCTCCCTCTCCCTCCCGGCCGCCTCCTTCGCGAGCATGACTTGCTCGCAGAAGGACACGGCCGCGTTCCACCTACTCCCGCTGGATACCATGGCTTGAAGCATGGTCCCCAGCGAGAGGGTATCCACGCCCAGACCCACTACGAGGTCCCGGCGCTGACTCGCCCACGCTGAGCACTCCACCAACGTGTGGAGTGCGGTGTCGTCGTCGGAAACCTCGCAGTGTTGACACCGGGGTGTGACCTCACGATGCATGCGAAACAGATACCTACCGAAGCATCCATGCCCGGCAACCATCTGCGTCGCACGGTACGTGAGGTCACCATGCTGCCTCTGCAGCCAATCGTCCATGATCGGTCTCACCGCCGCGATGAAGATGGCACCCCCCTTGGGTTGCTCAAGTCGCACCCTCCATGACTCCATGAGATCCTGGCGGAGTTGGGACCGCTGGTCCTCGATTTCTCGAGACGCAGGCCTGTGGTCCCGCTCCAGCGCCTCCTTGCGCCATTGGAACAATGACGCAAGGGCTCTCGCTTCCAGGTCCCATGGAGGGGTCCCGGCTAGGAGACATGCAGCCTCTCCGGAGATCGTGCGGTACCCCCGTACGGTTCTGACGGCCAAGGTTCTAAGTGGTCTGTTTAACAGAGTCACGTTCCCCTTGACCGCCAACCTATCCGCCCATACGGGAGCCCCGTACAGGGCCATACTCCGCACGATCCCCAGGTACAGTCTCCTGCAGGAGGCGTTGGGTCCCTTTAAGGTTTTACCCCTCGGATTTTTCATACCGGGCGCCTTATATATGAAAATCGATTCTTAAGGAGTAAACTCCAATAACCATTCTGTATTCCGAACCTAACTTCCAACAACCAATTACATACAACCATTACATCAGAAATAGCATAATTAAAGTAGGCTTATCTAATTTCCGCTACCGCTTACATCTTGCGACGTCTCACGTGGGAGGTTGTAACGCTACATGTGAACGGCAACGCATCTGCATCGAGTTCAACGACCCCATAGTATCACAACTATTGTGAGAAGGTCATCAAATGATTCGGCAAGTGCGAATAACGTTCTTTTTTTGAATTCGAATTTACTGGCAACGAATTTAAAGCTGACACAAATGATTCGGCAAGTACGAATAACCGGAATTATTCTATTTTTGAATTTGAAATTAGTTGCAACGAACTTTAATACTGATACTAGAAATAATAACAACTATGGCATAGTGCCCGGAAACATCAATGGACTCGTCCCTTATTACGTAAGACCAATAATGACTGGCGAAATGTGTCTCTGTACCCTTTGGGAGGTATAAAGACGTGGTTTGGGTGTGTGTGTGCCTTTAACAAAAAGTAATAAATAAAATAAAATAAATAAAATAAGGTTTATTATCTTTGAAATTTTTAGAAAATTATTTAGATTCGTCAAAAGTTGGTGTGACTCTACCGAGGCTTCCAAAATGCAACGAGACTGAGAAGAGCCTTCAAGAAACTCAGTTCGGCTTTTTTCCAAAATATTTCATCTTAAATCTAATACAGAGTTATTTAGAAAGGAGCAATTCGTGTTACAACCAGGCAGCCTTGTCATCTAAGAAATCATTAATACTATAATAAGCTTTATGGCACAATTTACGTTTTATTAGTTTTTTAAATTTATTAACAGATAAATTTGCTATTTCGGTTGTCAATGTATTGTACATTCGAATAAACTTCCCCGCAAAAGAATTAATCACTTTATGAAGCATAAATTTAATTTAGCCATAAATATACTGTGAATACACTGTAAGGATGTTAATATGCTTAAACTTATCTCTTAATGACTCCCGAGACCCCATTCCATAGATAGTCCGGACAGCCCTCTTCTGCAACACAAAGATGCATTCAATATCGGCAGCGTTACCCCACAGTAGTATGCCATTTGTCATGATACTGTGGAAGTAGCTGAAGTAGACAAGACGGGCCGTTTTAATGTCTGTAAGTTGTCGGATCTTTTTGACAGCATAGGCTGCTGAACTAAGCCTGGCCGAAATTTTCCCGATATGAGGGGGCCTCATTGCAATTTGGAGTTTAACGTTATGCCCAGAAAGACAGTGTCATCGACCAATTCTATTATATCATCCCTAACCTTAACACTGGTTTTAACAAGTCTTACATTAGGTAAGCTGAATCTTACACATTTAGTTTTATTTTCATTTAATAATAAATTATTAGCACTAAACCAGTGGACTATCCTAGAGAGGGCAATGTTTACATCGTCAAGTTAAGGAACTCAAGTTCAAATAGTAAAGAACATTCTTAATACATTGGATAAGACAGAGTTTATTAGAAATACGCAGTATCCATATTTAGTGTTACTGGTTTTACCTTTCGCGTTTCATTATCTATACTTAACCATATTACGTTTTAACGGAAATTACCACAAATTCCCACTTACCTTTTATTGCCTGACGTTTCGATTAGGTTGCATGGGTAACATCGGCCGTGGTATGTAAATGTACGTTTGACGTGAGTAAATTGTTATTTTAAATAAACATTTAGTTAGGTACCTAAATGATTATCAGAAACATTTTGTGGACCCTCGACCTGTCTCAAGGGCGAAGGATTTATCATTCTTCGAAACTGGTCCTTAATCTGACAAGTATTGACGCCATGTGACAAGGTTAATCCACCAAATAAGCACATAATTTTCCTTATATCTTCACTATCAGTATTCATACTGATACACTAACTTTTAATATTAAAAAGAGTATGTTAAGCTTTAAATTTTTATATCATCTTGATCAGCCAATGGATATCCACTATTGGGTATAGGACTTCTCCAACAAACGCGACAACAATCGGTCTTAAGTTTCCCGTCTTCCTGCGACCTAGCATTCAAGTGTTAGCATCCATAGGTTCATACAGGAAAATATGTCTGTTGTTACTCAATTCTTAAATAAAACGCTGAACATCTGCTGCAGTTGAAACGCCCTGCCCGCGAAGAGGCACATCACTAGGTCGCCAAGTTGAGGGCCACTCTTAATAGTGGGTAACATATTGCGTACTGTGAGAGTAGCCCACAATCGCCAGACGTCGCAACGGCTTTTCATCAGGCGGGCGGCGTCAATATGGCTATCTAATATGGTTATCTGATATAAAAATAAAAAAGGAAATAGGATTAAAACTGTGTTTACTGTTTAGCACATTTACAATCACTCCCGCCATGACACCTATTAATATCGGGACCATCGAAAATCATAAGGGATGTGACATACAGCTAGTGTTGTCATTACACCTGAGAATATTCAATGATGCTCTAACACTAATTAATTTTTGAGTTTATTCGATCCAAACATAGGAATCTTTACTATTTATAATGTTCGTATATACTCGTATATACTTAGATTATATAACGTATGTGCTCTCTTGTCTTTGACTATTTTCTGTGATATCATCATCTTCACACACTTATTAAAATTACAAAAAAGTAGTTCGAATATCATCATGATTACACATTAGGTACTAAAGCCTTCGCATCATTAGTTCTGTTTCAACCAGCTTATTTACAAAGAGGTGATTGAGGTCAAACTATATTATATCGTATAACATACAGTATCATTACACCTTAATCTAACCGTAAAGCAAGGTAGAAGTTCATTAACCGCATTCTACTGTATATGTAAATATATGTCTATAGTAATATTATATACAGTCCGAGACGCCCAGGACTTTAATTGGCTGTGCCATAGCGTCTGGCACGTAAGATTTTGTTGCCTTTCATCAACATTTCATCGCAAAGCGACGGGTTTAATTTTTTTTCTCAGAATTACAATATAGCTGTTACTTTTAAATAAATTCTAATTCTATTCTAATTCTAATTTTTAAATAAAATAATAAAATGTGCCCGGTGACGGCAATAGGCTTGCCCTTATTACGTGGGACTAAAAATACCTGCAAATTGTGTGTGTAGTAATATTACAAAGAGGAAAGATACTCAAATTAAGCAGGAGAATTCTTCTTTCTTTCTCTCTTTCGTTCAAAACCGTCTCGAAACTTATGTTAGCGTCTTTTCAAGTCTAGAAGGCAGGTTACTTTTTACCCGACTGCGTCAACGAGGGTTATGTGTTTCGCGCGTATGTATCTATGTTTCTTTGTTCCCCTCTACAGGCCTAACGTCTGGATGGATTTCGACGAATGGGGCCTCAAGTGAAGCGTATATATCTCCTGAGTGTCGGTACTTAATTAAAACTAAAAAGCTGTAAATAATAACAAATAATTAAATTAAAAAAAACCAAAGTACTTACCAGATATTTAATTATAAACAGATGCAAACTGAGTCCCGCCTGCTTATAGTTAAATATCTGGTTAAGTTCAGTAGTTTTTTTTTTATTATTTTAGCTCCAAGACTAACCATTGCCATACAACGTGGCAATGCTGCCTTTTGGGAACATTGGCAGTCGCTGACGAGGCGGAGGAGTTGTTTGACGCCTGTATATATTGTAGATTTTAGTGTGTATACTACAGTTTTTAGTATTTAAGTGTAAATAGTATTTTCTACTAATGTAATTTTTTGTTTCTTGTGTAGCTATTAATAACTATGTATGGAAAGATTTGATTGTGTTAGTTTGTTTGCTTCCAAAGAGCTCTGAAATTACCAGACTGATTTGATAACTCCGTTTATCAACAGGCGCAAATTAGACGAAGATGGTGTGGTCCCGGAAATTATGGCCGTAATAATAGGGCTCCTTAACACCCTAGGCCCCATAAACAACAAAAAGGTTCAAATAAAGCTTAAAAAACCTCCTTACATGGAACAGCGATTAATGAATCCACAACTTGTAAACGAACGATCTGGTTTTGGGAACTCCAATTTATTCCATCCCACGTTTTCGAGGCGAACGCAAAAAAACGCTTCCTTTACCGAGTTATATTACCGGATTTTCTATTTCAACCGCAAATGTGTATGTAATTTAACTGTATAAGGATATATTTACTTGTAGTTATTCGCACTTGATTACATTTGTGTGTGAAAGAAATTTTGAGACTGGTATACGTACGTATATGATCTTAGGATCATTATTACCTACCTACTAGCTGAGGCCTAGGCTTCGCGTGGAACTGTTTTCAATATTCCATTCCCACGGGAAAATATTCCCGGGATAAAAACATCCTAATTCGAGACACCCAGGACTTTAATTGGCAGTGCCATAGCGGCTGGCATGTAAGATTTTGTTGCCTTTCATCGACATATCATCGCAAGGCAATTCAATTTTTTTTTCAAAATTACAATGTAGCTGCTAGGTACGTTTTATTAAATTCATTCGGCCATTTTCGACATAACCCATTATAACCCCTATCACGTGGGATTAAAAGTGCTGGCAAATTATGGGCGTGTAATGCACCTGTTGCCCACCCATGCTAACTCATTCAGTTAAGTCAAACAGTATAAATTAAGTATGATAATTAAATAAATAAATTTATATAAATACATTGATAAATTGATATAATTTTTTAGCCAATAATTTAATATATTCTATATATCACTAGTAGGTATACATAATTGTTGTATTCATATTAATTGTTCTATCTTAATTGTTAATATTATATTAATACCGTTACATATAAATACGAATTTGAAATATTTGTGGTAATAAGTATTGAGATGTTAAATTGTTGATGAGTTAATTATTATGAGTACGAAATAATAATTATGTATTTTTATCACAGGATTAATTAATTGAATGTGTTTGTAAAACTTTATATATTATTCTAAAATTTTTATATCGGAAACTGATTGTAAATATTAATTTATTTTAGCGCTAAACACAAGACATCATGAATATAATATAATAATTTAATATAATAATTTTCGGTGCTTAGAATGGAATGATTCCTATTTTGTAATTTTGTACAGTAATGATTATTATTATTTTTATTGTAATGGTTATTTGGAAATAAAAAGGCTTATTATTATTATTCATTTATTCAAATCATTCTCTTAACATATTTTTTTTTACAATATTTATATGAAAAATTACATATAATATTATAAAAAAATCCATGTCAGACCACCACCAGTAGCGAAGCAGGGCCCAAACTACCAGCGGTAGAGGTCACAGACTGAGAAACCTCCTAACGATGCGTGCCGTGTCGAGGACGACAGCCTTCTGTATCTGACCCTTGATCCAACAGTCTAGCGAGAGTCTCTTGAGATGTTGATCGAGACTCTTCGCTATTAGTCCATTTGCCGAAACGACTATCGGGACAATGATCGTCGAGTCTACGTCCCACATGGCGGTTATCTCGAAGGTCAGATCGAGGTACTTAGAAAGTTTGTCCTTCTCTGCCTTAACGAGATTCTCGTCATGTGGGACGGTGACATCGACGAGCACCGCCCGGCGCTGAGCCCGATCAACCAACACGATATCAGGCCTATTGGCAACAATAGTCCTGTCCGTGATGATTGATCGGTCCCAGTAGAGCAATGCACGACCATTCTCGAGAACTGGCTCTGGTGTGTACTTATAGTACGGTACCTCGGACTCAATAAGGCCGTATTGAAGAGCAAGTTGCTGGTGGAAGATCCTGGCCACTTGATTGTGCCTATGCAAGTACTCGGTGTTAGCAAAATACGAACAACCGGAAATAATGTGGCGAAGTGATTCACCAGGACGGTGGCATGCTCGACAAATGTCGACCGTACCGTCCTTCATGATGTATTTCCGATAGTTGTTCGTCTTGATAACCTCATCTGCAATTGCACAGGCAAAACCTTCAGTTTCCCCAAAGAGGTCACCGAAACGCAGCCAGTTCACCGAAGCGAGCAGGTCTACGTCGGGTCCTGTTAAGACCCGGTAGAACCGCCCGTGTAGCTCCTTACTCTTCCATACGTCCCTACGGTCTTCAGTACCTAGCACCTTTGGTTTACGCCAGTTCTCGTTAGCCAAGGAGAGAGGTGTCAGGCCCTTGTCAACCATAACAACATCGCAATGAATGCCACACCCATTCTGTAGGAAGTAATTCCTCAGACTGCACACTTCACGGTTATGGAGGTTCTTGGCATTTAAAAATCCTCGACCCCCCAACTTCCGTGGAATGTACAGTCTCATGACAGAAGATCGTGGGTGTAACATTCGATGCAATGTCAGTTGTTGACGGACTCGCCTATCCAGGGCGTCTAGTTCGGTTTGAGTCCACCTAAGTATGCCAAAGGAGTACAACAATAAAGGCATTACCCAACCGTTGAAAGCCCGCATTTTGTTACCCCCAGACAAAAAACTATTAAGAACTTTTGTCAGGCGGCCAAAAAAACAGTCTTTCACCGATTTCTTAATATCCTCTACCGCTATACCCAATGACTCTGACATACCTAGGTATTTGTATGTTTCGGTCTCGGTGAGAGATCTGAGAGTTATTATCTCAGAAAGTTGTAAATTTGGTGAATTTACAACCTTCCCCCGCTGTACATGCATGACCGCACACTTATCAACACCGAACTCCATCTTAATGGCATTACTAAAACCTTCCGTAGTTTTTAATAATGCCACCAAATCTTGGTGTTTCAGTGTAAATAGTTTGAGGTCATCCATATACATCAGGTGAGAAATAACCTCACCCCCTCTACGAAACCGATAGCCTAGCCCTGAATCCTTCAGCAATGTGCTAAGTGGATTCAGTGCTAAACAGAACCACAATGGACTCAAACTGTCGCCCTGGAATATACCACGCTAATCCTAATCAAGTCACGCGGACCAGAAGCGCACTCACCACAACCTGGTTGACGAAGGACTGTGGTCCACTGCCCCACACACGAGACTAAGAAGGATTTAAGAGTCGGATTAATTTTATACAACTCTAAAATCCTCCCCAGCCATGAATGAGGCACCGAATCATAGGCCTTCTTGTAGTCAATCCAGGCAGTAGAGAGGGCGCCCTTACTCCGCTTAACCTGTTGGCTAATGGCCATGTCAATAAGGAGTAGCTCCTTAGTACCACGTGACCCAGCCCTACATCCATTCTGAGCACTATTTAAGATGTTATTTGACATTATATGTGAGTTTATTTTAGTTCTCAGAATAGATGTAGATGGTAGGTAAGCAAGTGATAGGTCTGTAGTTCTTAGGTTCCGTGGTACTACCTGATTTATGGAGCAGGAAGGTGATGCCAGTGGTCATGAAAGCGGGTAAGGAACCAAACTCGAGGGCTTCTTGATACTGTGTTGCCAAGCGTTCATGCGAACTACGAACCCACTTTATCCAAAAGTTGTGCAATCCGTCCGGCCCAGGACTTTTCCAGTTCGGTGCCGTACGCATTGCACAACTGACGTCTTCGGAGTCTATTGTAATAGACTCCATGGGCTCGATGTTATCGCATTCTCGCTCAACAACACTGATCCAGTTACCCTCCGAATGTTCGACGGGCAACGACCATATGTCACGCCAAAATTGATTCATGGCGTGAGTATCTGGCAGTTGCCCGTCGCTCAAACGTTGCCTAGTTCCCTCCCACACTCGGTACACCTTCCTTTGATCGCTTTGGAAGATACGATTCTGCCAGTATCTATCCACACGCTCTCTATAACGACGAATACGACTTGCCCATGCATATACTTTCTGCTTCAGAAAGTCAATACGTTCCGTGACGTTGGTTAAGTATTGCTGGGAACTAATACCAGTCCCAGCAAATGCCTGAGCCACAAAACGCATGACCCGGGGACGATTATTTCCCCGGCTGAAGCAGATTAGCTTTGCAATGAGAGCCCTAAATGTGCCGATACGTCGCTCGATTCTCGCCTGCCATGCAGGAACACCATCCGGTCGTGGTGCACGGTTAACTTCGGGGAATTTAACGCGTGCAACACGACAAGCGGCAATAGCTCCACAGTAGAGGATCGAGTGAGTATCTAGCAAATCATTGCTAGTCTGTAGGTACGGAGCTAGCAATGCATTTAGGGCTCCCATCAACGCCAGATTTCGCCTATGAGTGGGCAAGCGTGGTAAACGTGGTCTAGATTGAGGTGTAAACCTATACTGTAAGATCACATCCTCCAAAGTACTCCTTAATTGCTCACTTACCTGAATACCTTAATTGCTCACTTACCTAAATAATAATAATTATTATTATAATGCACCTGTGCCTACCCCTTCGGGAATATAGGCGTAATGTGTGTGTGTGTGTAAAAAAACATCCTAAGTAACTCTTTAAAACATCAGACAAAAAGATCCCGTGAAAATTGGTCCAGCCATTCCAATAATAGATTAGGGTTATTAAAGATTCCCGATCTTGTTTTTCATTGGAACCTGCTCCAAGAGTGAATATTATGGAATAGTTGAGTTTCACTTATCTCTTTCCTTTCCAGGTTTTCAGCCAGGTTTTCGGCCAAATATATGTAGTGGTTAGAGTGTGATGCGGCACAATAAAAACAATATCCACATTTTCCTTTGCATTCATAGTAAGAAAACCTAACTTTCTGCCAACTTTAATACAGATTATGAAGCCGTGTTCATATAATAAAACGTAAACTTTAATTAAACACATCTAGTATTCAATTTTAATAACTATGTTGTTAAACGTACGCGCGGGAGAAATGTCTGGAGAAATCGGGGCCGCGCCCAGCAGATACCTAACCCATTTTTAGCCTGCGACGCGACGTTCAATTTGCATGCATACCTACCGCAGATTATTGTGTAGACAGGACAAAACAATAAAACGAGTCAACTCAGCGAGGGTGCCGGCAAATGCAACTTTGAGGCGCAATCCGAAGGTGTACGAGTAGCTTACAGCATCTCGTTTGCAATACCATGTCTGTGTAAAATCGAACGTTTAAATTGTTTTAACATTTAAAAAATACAACATAATAGGCTTCCATATCATAAATAGTTTTGCTAATACATGTCACGTCATCTTTTAATTAGCTTGTTTTAATTTTAAATTAACTTGTTTTAATTTTAAATACCTCTTTTAAATTAAAACAAGCTGATTGGAAAATTAACTACATCCGTTCATAGTTAAGATCCTATACCTACCAGTCTAGATTTACGACCTCATAAAAACAGTGGAATTAGTTGATATATAGGTGATGGAATTATGCTTTTCCCAGAACGGTAATTATGAACCTCTCACTTGAGATCGACATCAAATAGCTCATACTGTGTTTCTCACGGTATGTGTCATTTTTGGAGGCCTTCTTACTTTTGCTATTCTTTCAGCCATTCTCTTATTTTCGTTGCCCCTTCCCCTACCTTCTTCTATTAAACCTCGAGAACGACTGTAACAATTCGGCATATTTTGCTAAGAAAAGAGGCATTCCTAAGGTCATTTTTTTCGTCGTCTCTGGTGACATCAGAAGGTATTTCCAATGGCGCCTCTTCGGGGGTTTGGTCGGAATGAAAGTCCCGCGTCGTTGGGGTTGGGTTTTATCCCGCGTAGGTGAGTGGATTTGCTTGCGTGCTGTGGGGCAAAGGCCCCGCAGCACGCGTTGTACCAATTTGTACGAGTATCTAATACACAACTATACAAGTTACCTTTATACACCGCGTGTCGTATTGCACTGCAGCACTCGGAGGATCGGTGGAGCGACGATATACGTTGGATAGTAGACATGCAAGTTGCTCAGGATTCTCAGGATCGGGTAATGTGGCGTATCATAGAAGCAGCCTAAGTCCAGTAATGGACAGTGAGCTGAATATGAAGACAATATGTAAGTATTCTGTTTAACTTTGGCTATTCTGTACAAGTTGGTGTTCTATCAGCACGCGTTTCTAGGAGCTGCATAATCTTTTACTTCGGTATTGCGCTAAGCTGTGTCACGTGGGTTGGTATTAAATATGATATCATAAGCATCGTCTATTATACAACATTGTACGTCTTAACATTCATACATACATGTAAAAACGTCTTTATCCCTGAGAGAATCCCTCGTGATAGGATGCGAGCCTATTTTAGTTTCGAAGTTCTTTGGGTATATTTGATAGAGCGTCATTAGTTTGTCTGCAAATAAACCGTGTGCTAGTAAGGATGAGTTAAGCCACGAGATACTCGTAATTATAACTTCTCTTAACATGAAAACGGCTTCATTAGTAGGCATATAGTTTATGTTGTTATTGTGTGTAGGTTGGTACGAAACGAACGCGAGCCAAACCGCGGACACAAGCTAGAGGTAGTCTATAGGTACTTAATATTATAAAGCTGAAGAGTGTGTTTGAACGCACTAATCTCAGGAAGTACGAGTTCGATTTGAAAAATTATTTTTGTGTTGTGAAGTGCATTTATCGAGGAAGGCTATAGTCTATATAACATCACGCTACGATCAATGGGAGAGGAGCTGTAGTGAAATATATTTTTTAAAACGCAGTAAGTTTATTTCTTTTGAGAACTTCCGTTGCGTGCGCTGGTCAAATGGTTAATATTATGTTATAATGATGTACTAAAGAATTGTTCCTCTTTAAAAGTTCTTTGCAAAGCTATATGTTATTACGGGCGACGCGATGGGAACAATAATTATAGGCGACGGGAACGGGAAAAATTCCAAATTACCACACGGACGAATTCGTGGGTGACCGCTAGTTTTTAATATACATGGATCTCGAAAGTTATTTTGTGAAAGTTGTCACTATTGCTGCCACATTCCAAAAAAATAAGTATTAGACTAAATTTTCACTACCACCTCTCAGAATCTATTAGCTACAAGTCGACTAGAGCTGTTGTTCATGGGGAATTAACACGCGATCCTGGACAGGCGTTAAATAATTTATAGACTTAGATAAACACCGATAGTCGGAGGTTCTTGTTCAATACTGTACCTAAGTGTTGTACTTTGAGATACAATCGTCCATAACACGATCATTATTGAAATCAAGTTTTGTAAGTTGTAAGTACTTTTGTGGCATGACTCTTCATTTAATTTAATTTCTATCGGTATGAAAGCGATTTCTTAATCGGCATCTACTGTTGGATTACTAGATTAAGGCAAGACACTATGTCTTGCCTTAATCTAGTCTTTACCCTCACAGCATTGGGAGACAAAGAATCAAAGAATCAATTTCATTTATTCAGTTTCGGCACATAAAGAGCACATATATGAATGTCAAAATTTTACAATTTTGTCAAGTAATATTATAAAAATACTAAATTAAGTAAGTACATAAATAACCATTAGAAAATGATTCTTTCGCTGGTTCGGTAAGTTGGTTCTCCTGAGAAGATACCAGCAAGAAACTCAGGTAGATTATCTATTTTCTTTTTTAATATTGTTTTGTTTACACTCCTGTTTTGTTTAGACTCCCAGAAACATTAAAAATAGAACGGTGAATTATCGTGTCTGCCAAATAATTACACCCTATAGGTATGGGTAGCAGTACCTACGTTCTATCGACTACATCGAGTTTCCATAATCATTGCTTTAAAACTTAAACCATTTTAAAGGAATAGTATCTACGCTTTATGAGGCTCAGAAAGATAATATTATGTGAACAGTAATTCTTTCTTTTAAACCCAAATTGAAGGTTCCAGGTCATTGGAACGTGCAACAAATCGACCACTTATCGGTATCCGAACTCTTTTGTTATAGAAATCAGCACGAAACACGATTTGCCTCGGTACTGAGACCGACATTTGAGACCATAGTCAAAATAAACGCTTAGTAATCACCACCAATCTGTATAGACCTCTCCAAATAACTTAGCCGAAACTTTTTAAGAACAATACCGTTGTGTTTAGAGGTCGAATTGTTTGGATGTTGGTTTAATTAAATTACACATTCGTTCATATATTTTAAGCGTCCATAGTTTGGTGGCCAAAGTATTCGGCTTGTGTTTCGAATTCAAGTCAATTCAATTTCACTTCGATCGGCCTCAACGACTCATAATGGTTGGTTATAAATCATTCGATAAGAAGAAGTAGGTATACCTTCTACTTCCAGGGCACAAGTCTTCCTCACTGCACTCGTTGGGTCTTTATAGACATTTAGCATAGCGCAGATCGATGCTAGTCAGGAAAGATTGCCTGGATGGTTCCTTTCTGGCACAAAGCACCAGTAGCCTCCGCCGAAGGCGACCAGCAAGCCGCAACTGCGGTGCGGCTTGAGGATGGATGATTGTGATTTGTTGTGGCGTAGAGGCTGCACTACCCGCAACGCCTACCCTCCCCAACCCGTACAGTCCCCTCTCCCTCCCCAAATACCATAAAGTTAAGTAAATTGCCGAAAATATAGGGGCGAATTCCGCGATCTCTCCCTCTCCCCTACATTCATCCTCTTCCCTAAAATCAATTGGCGGTAAAGGAAACTCTCACCAAAGTCTTCTTATGCAAAATAACACACACACAACGTGTGTCGCACTATAATCATCAGATTGTCAAATGGTTGTGCCAGTGTGTGTGTGTGTGTGTAAACGTTTCCAGTCTTGCCGCGCGTCTGGTTTGTGAAGGTTATAAGCAAAGTTTACAGTTTTACATAGAAAATAGACTAGATGGTGACCTAAATAAGAATAGTAGTAAACAACAAAATTGTTTCCGAAATTCTGACGTCACTCCAGTAACGTTGCAGTGTGAAATGCGTCTCGCACGCCGCAGTCACGGACTTCCAAGGCCAGCCGTTACACAAAGGAACCGATAACTGACTACTTGGAAAAAACGTAAACCATACCATCATGGCCAAAAAAAGGTTTAACTTTGAGAGTTATAATACGTACCTACGCATTGTGTTATAAATCTATATTTGTTATCTCGTCTGTTCGTTGCAGAACTAACTGCCTGTTCAAACCGTTAATATATTATTTATTTTTTTAAAGTTAGCTTCAACCAATAGTGAAAATTAAAAATAGATAACAAAATTTTAAATAGATTTTAAAATATTAATTCTTAAAATATAAACAACTATCCCAGCGAACTTTGTGTCACCTCAAAATAAACTTACCCAAAAACTTACCATATAAACCTCCATAAGCGAAATAGATAGATACCTCAGCTGTCCCGGTGAACTTCGTGTCACCTCTCAACTTTTAAACCTTTTGAGCCGCGTCGAATATTTCAAGACCAAATCGGTCCAGCCGTTCCCGGGTTTTAGCGAGACAAACGATAGATAGATGTTATTGTAATAAATAAAACTCAGAACATTCTTCTTTTTGAAGTCTTTAAGTTTAAATAGGTATTCATGAACTCGAGTATTAGGTACATAATCTCAGTACCTTATCATATGTATTATACACTTTCTTCTTTAAAAGTAATTTAAATTAATACCTTCACACCGGAACCTTAATTATTCTTACGCAAGTATGGGGAATAACAATTTGTGAACTACTTCAATCTACTCACGCTATTATATACTGTAGTTTGATTGTAGTAAGTAAGTAATTGGTATGTATTGTTTAAGTTAGGTGAAGGTCGGTCCGTCACGGGAGCCGGGTATGGCGTAACAAAGTTGTCGACACGCTCGCTGCCCTGGGCACTGGGTGGTGCACAGAACCATTCGGAGAGACTTTCCTTAGTTCCAGATGAGTGAGAACAAATATTGGAGGTGTAGATTTGTTCGTATCAAGTGGTTATGTTTGAAAATTAGTTAAGATAGAATCACGTCATGTAGGATGACGCTTTGGCACCTTCCAAGAATATCTCGAAAAGCGTTTGTTACTGCATTGGCGAAAAGCCTTAAACAGTGTTAAGGAGTTGAAAAACTGGGGTCTTAGTCATGGGGTATGAGCGCTCCCAGCCTACTTAGAGTTATCTGGACATTTATGTTTTTATTTATGTTTTTTATGTTTTTTTTTGTTTATTTATGTTTGTATTGTATAATGATTATTAATAGAATTGACATTATGAATTTATTTGACTTTTTGATATATATTTGTTTTCATTAAACAGATATTTGTGTTTGTATTGTGAAAATTATGAATGTAATGTATTAGGAATTTGTAGATATGACTTTGTATAGTTTTTAATCACCGGGATTTTAGATATGTTTGTCTTTTTATAATTGTGACATCCAAAAATAAAATTGTCATTTTTACAAAATATACCAGAATCGCTATTTATATATTTAATAATAATAAAAAAGAAACGTATATATGCAACACAACCGTAAAATTTAATAAAGTTATGTGTGATAGCATAAACCTAAATAAATAAATAAATGCAGCTAGCAAATAGAATTTCTCCTCTCTCCCAGACCAACATTGTGCTGTGCCCGACACTCGTCAGGTCCATAATTGTAACTATAACTATTTTAAGATCTGTACCACAATATGGAAGCAATAAATGTATTGAGTATTGAGTATTTATATCTGTTCTTTGGCGGAGTTTGAGAGGTGACACTGGATTGGCTTAGTTGCTTATAGTTTATTGTTTTCTGTTGCTACATTGCTGTTTTAGGTCTATAACCTGTAAAAACAATGTGTGCTTAATAAATAAATATCGCTCAGCGTTATCGATACTTCTCAGGATCAGAAAACTGGGTTTTTATTTCTTGGGTCAGGTATATGGTATCGCCTTTCAACATGACAATGCAGGGAACCTTTCAAGTCAAAAATGCGCCTATTGTCGTCTCCAGGCAGTTTGAGTATTCTTGCCAGAGGCTTATCCGTCAGCAGGTGCAACGCGTGCAGAAGAAGCTGATTTGGGTCCTGAAATGTTAATAGAGCTTCTTAGGACCCTTGTATTTACATACATATTGTAAACTAGCCGATGCTTGCAGCTCCGCCTTGATCAGTTACTGATTTATTATGTATAGCTGTTGCTCGCAGCTCCGCCGCGTGTTACTTTAGACATAACTTTTTTATTTATGAACCGATTGAAATATAACAAACCATAAATGTTAAGTTGAATAAACCACAACGCATTACTGAAAACCGCATTCCATGGTGATTAGCGTGTTCAAACATTCAGACAAACAGACAAAAATTCTAAAAACCATTGTTTTGGGTTCTATTGCGTTCATAAAGCCCCCCTACAACAGTGTCTCTAATATATTTGTACAGACATCGACTACTTACTATTTTATTTATATGTATTGATAGAATAGTGATCTAACTACACAATCTAAGCACTAAGGGTGTTTTTCCACCAGTGATGTGCTAATATGTTGCGAGGATGTGCACTGTGGACCAATGGCAATTGATTTGTAGATATCAAACGCATTTATACTCGTAGCAATGTAGTATAGCACATATCTAGTGGAAAAGCAGTCTAAGAGTTTCGCTCACAAGTAACAGCCCAATATTACTAGTAGGTACGATACATACAGTTAATTAAGAAAAAAATAAGTAATGTTTAAAATACATAAAAGAAGTACCGTAAAACAATTTGCTCAGAAATTCGAGAACAAATTACGGTTTGAACTCGTGGGATACACAGCAATGACTGCTATGCATTAGGGCATGTACACACGTAATAACTGACTTTGAAATATGAGGCCTTTTGTAGTTCCAATTTTGGATTACACACAAATGTAAACAAGTTAAAAATGTGGCAAAAATTTGCAATATATTTTAGAGTTTTCGAAAGTTTTTTCATAAAATCTAAAAAACATGACATGATGTTCAAATAAAAAAAAAAGTTCAACATCACTTTAGAGGTCTTTGACCGTGCTGAGTTGATTGCAGCTGGTCTTGAGTCTCTAACTATTACTGTTCTCGATTTGACCTCGTTTTGACCTTGACCTTGAGATCAGAGGTCAAAGGTCAAGTTCATTTAAGAGGTCTTTGCCCATGCTGAGTCTCTAGCTCTTACCGTTCTCGAGTTGAAGTTAGTTCACGGACGGACGGACGGACGGACATTACTGTTGTATAAGAGATTTTCGTTTCGAAAACTCTAAAACTGAGAATTGCTACTGGGTTATTGCGCCATCAGTTTTTATGGAATCGAGAGGAGTTTCAAACAGTAACGATGATTCCTTCGGTGTAGGTACTTCAAAATATTCCACCCGTTTGGAATGAGATGAAGCTTTTATTTGAGTATCTTAATTAAAAAAAAGTCCGTCATTGCCTTCAAGATCGCGTTGCACTAATACAAAATTGTGTTTAAATTTGTCAAATAAAACTAATCACACTTTTTAATACGCAAAAATAACATCTACTCCTGTTATCATAACATAGTAAGTACACTAGAAATACGACGTAAGAGCGGCTTGCGCGGACTTAAAAAAAACAGTAAGTATAAATCAAAGTCGCCATTTCCGTATGTACTCGTATGCTTCATTGCGGATTTTGATGCGGTTTTCACTAATGTATAGTGGTTCTAGAGAAAGGTTTTTGTGTATATAATTTGTGAAGCGGGCGAAGCTGCGGGCGTCCACTAGTTTTTTTTTTTAAAGGATAATTCACACAACGCTATCTAGTCTCAAACTAAGCAGAGCTTGTGATATGAGTACTAGATAAACTGATATAAATACTTTTATACATATTTTTTTTGTAAATACATATATTATACATAGGAAACATCCAGACTTTAAAGTTGAAAGTTGTATTTTAAAGAGTGTCAAAATATTTTAAAGATTTAGTTATAATGTGACTTAATAAATAAAATACGTGTAATAAAAAACCCTTTTTTATTATTTCATTAGTCTTGATATAACTTTATTACTTTTTCCCGCCAGTATTTATGACAAGCAATAAATAGAATATAATTTATTATTATTATTCTTGATCAAGCAGTTGAAAAACAACTGATGATGCCTGTATCCTGCTGGTGCCTACTAATTAAGTCTTGGAGTTTAAAATACGAGCATGTTTGTCAAGTCTGTTCTTAAACTGGTTCAGGTTTTGGGCTGAGATCACGTCCTCCGGCAGCTTATTCCACTCCCTAACAACCCGAATGGTTAGGAATTGTTTATGGGTGTTGTTAATTGATAAACCAGTGTACAGTTTCAGACCGTGGCCTCTGAGATGGGCATTGTCGTTGCGTTTGAAAATCCTGTCGAATTCCTCAATATCATAGTGTCCATTTAAGATTTTATATGTTTCTATCAGATCACCACGGTCCCTGCGGTCTTTTAATGTTGTGAGTTTTAACACTTCTAAACGTTCTTCGTAGGGGCGTCTTTTCAATAGTCGTGGAGCCCTGGTGAAGCTACGTTGTACCTTTTCTAGGAGGTCAATGTCTTTTTTTAAGTATGGCCTCCAAACTCGGAAAGCATACTCCAAAAGAGGTCTGATAAATGTTTTGTGTTTTAATAATATTTTATTATATTATTAATTTAAATAAGGTTTTATTCAAAATAGCTCTCATACATTATTGTCCTTATTTTACATTTGTGTGCATTGCCTAATCGTCACTTCACAATCATCATTTCCGAATAGAACTGTATCAGAACAGAATGCTGTAAATAAATGCCTTGAAAATTGGTTTGGTAATTTCGATTTTGCTATCTTAACCAACGAGGCCACGTTTACGAGAAAACATTTTATTTTACATTTTATTTTCTTGCTCATCGTAAATACTGGCTGAGAAAAAAAGTAATAAAATTTCATCGACTCTTATCAAATCATTTAAAAAGAGAACAAGTTTTATACACGTCCAGTTTGTCCACGACAAGACAGGTATTACGAAGGGAGTGTGAATGGACAAGCTACTAAGGCAGACTTATGACGACCATTTCGTAGATGTCTTGAGTAAAGATCAGGTTTTTTTTTTATTCATTATTCATAGGGATTTATTTACAATAAGAATTACAATTACAAAATAAACATAATTATAGACTAAAAATATTTACATTACAAAATATCGTTTAAAAAATCCT
The DNA here is from genome assembly GCA_963556515.1 of Nudaria mundana. Classification (NCBI taxonomy): domain Eukaryota; kingdom Metazoa; phylum Arthropoda; class Insecta; order Lepidoptera; family Erebidae; genus Nudaria; species Nudaria mundana. The sequence goes on from OY748287.1 coordinate 23,939,459, forward strand.
CCGCGTCATTGCCGACTGGGAAGGTTCCCAGAATGCTGTGTTGCCACGTTGGATGGCGATACTTATTCTTTGGGCCAGAAAATAGCCAGCCTTCTGGTCCTAAGAAGCATCGATTAGGCGTTTAGCAATGTCTCTATAAAGGCGGCGAGCACTCGGACCCCATGACCCCAGTGTCTCAACCCCAAACGGCTCAAATATGTAATCACCTGCTAGGTTAGCATATTTACGCCGTTTGAGGTCTTCAGCCGATGCAGCAGCAGCGCCGGCACTTCCGGATGTGCTTGGAAGGTGTGAAGGTGCTAAGGTGTCAACGCAAGATCAGGTTAAAAGTACTCGTAACCCGCGAGCATGTATGAAGACACTAATGAAAGTTGAGCAAGCGAAAGAAGTATGCCAGGATCGTAGCAAATGGAAATCTGTGTTCTCTGCCTACCCTGGTGGGATTTTATGTATGTACTCGTATGTACAGTGAAATTAGTCTCGAGAAATTTTTGCATATGTAGTGGTGTGTATATTACTCAGATCTTAGAGCGCGTTTCCACTATATCGTTCTGGCCTATACAAAAATGTTTCGATATCCTAACATTACTATTTAATTTTATACTTATCCCTAGCAACACTCTGATTTTTGTTTTCAATAAAAACAAGTTTTTATTTTAAAGAAAAAGGTTTTGACTTTATAAAAAAAAAAATTCATTTTAATTCACGTCCTTGAGCAAACGACAATGCGACTACCGTGAAACAATAAAATATCGTGTCGTTCTTTAGATGATAGTAGTTTAGCTATAGGTAAAAAGTTTTGACCATAATAATTACGAAACAAAACAAATAAATAAATCGTCACTTGATAGTGGAAAGTGGAAACACGCACAAAACCAGAATAAACCAGTTTATGCTGTCCGCAGGTGCAGGTGGTATCGTTAGAACATACAGCACACATTTCATTCAAAAATTATAATTATTACGTAGTTTAATTGTTAAATTTAGTATTTGTTAATTGTTGTTATTGTTTGTTATTATTGTTATAATATTTGTTGAAGTGTTTAATTTGTGTGTAAGTGTTGTAACTTTATATTGTTAATTCAAAATGGCTCCAGTGTTAAAACATGGTCGAGGCAAGCCTTTGACTTCTCAAACTAAAGAAGTTTTGTAATGTTTGTACAAATATTTCGAAAATGAGTGTAATAACAACCCGAGCAGTATTATGACTCCCACTCAATTAGTTGCTAAATCAACAGGAATTTCAATAGCATCCGTCAGAAAGGTAGTATCAGAAAGTAAATGTCGTCCTTCAGATCAGGAAGTAACATTTAAATCTCCTAAAAAGAAACCGAATCGTAAACCTACAATAGTAATCGATAACTTTGATCAGCAAGTTATCAGAAGAACAATTCATGACTTCCACATCACAAATAAAGAAGTTCCCACTTTGAAAATTTTGCACGCAAAATTGAAAGATGATATCGATTATAAAGGTTGTGTCAGCACGTTACGAAAACACGTCATGTCATTAGGTTTTAATTGGAAGCAAGCAGAAGATAACCGGAAACTTCTTATGGAAAAACACGAAATTAGATACTTGCGAATTAATTATTTGATGAAAATTGCTGAATATCGTGAACAACGCCGACCAATTGTTTACACCGACGAAACATATATACATACATCACACACCCTCTCGAAATCTTGGTCAGATGGAAGCACTTCAGGTTTGAAGCAACATATATCGAAAGGCAACCGCTTAATCATTGTTCATGCCGGTGGTATGGATGGCTTTATACCAAATGCATTGCTTATGTTTAAAGTCAACCAAAAAAGTGGAGATTACCACGACAATATGAACTATGACAACTATTCAAGGTGGATTCAAACTCAATTAATACCCAACTTACAACCAAATAGTGTTGTTGTTGTTGACAACGCACCATATCATAACTCAATACAAAATCCTGCACCGAATAGTAATTCTAGAAAACAGCAAATGATTGACTGGCTGACATTTCGAAACATTGAGCATTCATCCACGTTGCTTAAGCCTCAATTATATGAACTGATTCTGCAAAACAAGGCGAGATTTGTAGAGTACAAGATAGACGAAATATTACGAAATATTCCATAGATTACCATTGTAATCTATGGAATATTTAGGCAGTGGATACACATTTTCACGTCCGTATTAGTACGTAGTGCGTATGCGTAGACGTGTACGCATTTGGTGTGCTCCAGCCACAAACGTATATTACCTTTAAAAAAATAAAAACTAAAAATAAAATGTTGTTTTATTTTATTTGCTGACCATACACTACTACAAACGCAAAAATTTCTCCAAGCTAATTTACCTGTAGTACTTCCATCATACATAACCTCACTTCAAAGCATTTAAACCTCTTTACTACCGGAGTCCCGAACTTTTAAATTTTAAAGTAAGGTTAAGGTATATTTTAACTACTCTTTAGCTAGTAACTTTGTTGTCATATATACACTTTTTTTAAAGTAAGTAAAGTAGAAGGCAAAACTATTGCCGGTACCTGCCACCTGCTATACTAATAAATAAAATGGTTTGGTACAATGAACAATCAAGAGCCAGGGACGATGTCAAATAACAAAGAACAAACTTTGCAGTTTGGGCATTCTGGAAACCGGTCATCTCTCCAATTAATGAAATAAACATATAAAATGAAAGCTAAACAAAAAACACCATAATACAATTAACCAAAATTCTTTTACATTTCGAAGAAACATGAGTAAAGTTTTTTATAGCGTCTATATAATTTTATTTCTATCGATGTGATAAGACGGTTGCAAATTTGTTGGGTCACCGACCCAAAGATTCAAAGATGGCGTCACAAATTGCGAGTCGAATCGAATGATCGCTTGTGTGTTTGTGTACATTTGGAACTTTAGAATTCTAGAGTCAAAAGAATTAATATAACAAATTCACAGGTAAAGTCTTGGTTACGGAAGCGACAGTACTGTGCCCAACTTGTACTTGTAGAGACGATTCCCGCAAGCTCGTGTTGTGCAGAGCTGCTAGGATAGACCGCAGAGCACCGAGTTGTCCTGTCCTGTAATTATTGACCTCTGCACAGTGCAGGAGAAGATGTTCTACCAACTCATGCTCTGCCATACAAGCCCTGCCACCTGGGAAGGGAACTGTCTAAAACACTGATTGTGTATGTTTGTTGATAAGGCCGAGCCTAAAACTACACTTGTGATGAGACTGTCCCTCTACCCTTTGATAAGGGACAATTGGGTCTGCCAAATGAAGTAAATGCTCCCATGTAAAATAAAATGAGGAATTTGATTAAGTTATATCTCTGCTTAGTTTGAAAATAAATAGTGTTAATGTAACGTCCGCAAAAAAACTAACATTTCTTCCAGATTCAATGTTATAATTTGTTGCCAACAGCAAAAATGAATTTCCAAAAATTCGTTGTCTCACACAATGCGACTCGATCAAATTAATTATATTATTCTTTACAATAAAATTGATTCATCATTTAAATAAATTGGTAGTATGAAGTGTTGACGCACTTTTTGCGACCAAGTAAATGAACTCACACAAATGGATTAACCGTTTGTATTCGGGTGTCACTTTTTATGCTCACCGTCGTGCTTTAAACCTTTTAAGGGTTGCGTAGTAAAAGTCTCGGAACCTTTATAGTTTCGTCATGTCCGTCTGTCTTCGGCTTCCCTTCTAAACGGTTAGTGCTAGAAACTTTGCATGGATATTTAATACGACAATTTGTCTGTCTGTCTTCTGTCCGTCCGTCGCGTTTTTCAATTTACATACATTTGCATGAAATATTAAAATATTCTTGTTTTTTTTTTATAAATATATATATATATATATTTAATTTTTTTAATTTAGGCGATACAAAGTTCATCGGGATAACTTGTATTTATAACAACAAGTGCTACAATATATCCTAGAGACAATCCTGAAGAAATTTTATCAGATACTTACTCAAAATCCGTTCAGCAGTTACAGCGTAATGGAGTATAGAGACAAACATGAAAACTTTTCCTTTTTGAATGTTTTATAGCGTAATGTATGTACACTGTACAAAGGGCAACACAGTAATGGCCATTCTTGTCTATGAAACGCCCATCAAAAGAATATAATTTAAAAAATGAATTAGAATTTATTAACGCTTATGGTCACCATCATTTATCAATTTAACATAATTTTAAGTGTGGGCACTCTAAGCCATTAAGTATGTATAGAATGTGTTCATTCCCCTTTAAATTTTGAGTTTCGGGGAATTGTGTTCAAAGTGTTGCTATATTTACATGCATTAGGTAACTAACTAGTGTATGAGTTGCTTCGATCTTACAAACTATTGGTTCGACTTTTTTTTGTGTTCATTATTCTATTTATCAAGAAATGCACAGATATCTAGAAGTGTTTTCTTCTAGATATATATGGAGGAAGGCTATTAGGCTAACCGAGGAGTAAGGAATGCAAAAAGTCGCAACAGCTGGACCGCGTACAAAAACATGGGATTCCGGTAAGTAGGAACATACTTACATGTGAATATTATTATGTATGTACATAGCTAGTAACTTATGTATTTCCAAAATAAAATGTAGTACCGACGTATATGCATTTTATTACATTTGTTAACGACCGAAACTTGAGTTTACTTAATTATTAACTTTTTTCATTGTATTCATTTCAGTATAAAGTTACATTTGACTACCGTAACTAGGTTTTAAAATAGATTTATTATAAAATATTGGATAGAAACAGGCGTTACTTGGCGAAAATCCATGACAAAACTTTATTATATCTCATCGACATAAATCATCACTCGGACTACATCTATACTACTATTATAAAGAGGAAAGATTTATAATTTTGTGCGTATGTTTATTATGGATTACATATTTATATCTGGACCAACAAAATAGGTACCTACTGTTAGACGGATAAATCGAATTGACTACAAATTTATTTATAGGAAAACATACACTTTCTAAATATCTAAATTTGTTTTTGATTCCGACGCCCAAGGCCGCGGCCGCTTTTACGTCCATTGCCGGGCGTCTGTGGTACGCACTTAGAAGGTATTTCCAGTGGCGCCCGTAGTGGCCTCATAGTAACTAACATAAAGTTACATACAGTTATATCTGGGAAACCATTAATTCGTTTTCGCATTTAGAAGCCATAAAAACTATAATATTTACATCTACAGATGTCAAATCTACCACATATTATCTAAGTACCTAATTGTTATAATTTAATAAGTTTGATGCTCGTTTGCAAGAATACAATCCTCCAACTGTAAATACAGGGGGTTCCCATAAACAGCTTAAGTAAATTGTGCTAATTCCGATGAAGTTGAGCTTGATAATGTTGAGTTTATGACACGCTAAAGCTTAAACACACTGGTCCTTCAATATGTATGCCATGCGACGTGGGAAACATCGACACACTGGTCCTACGTCTTACGACGTCTGACGTTAACGTTCTCTACGCGCTATGACACTTTAAACGTGTGTGACAGCGTCGTACGCGTGGGATACCATAGGAACACGCGAATCTGGCGAATCTGGCGCGGTGACGCGTCAGACAGCGTGGTGAATTACCAGTGTGTTCGTTACCATACAAATAGTATAGGCCAGATCCTGTTTAGATGTCATACCAGATCCTGTTCAGATATCGTGGTGTACGGAGCTTGTGAAGGATGAGTTTGCCCGTTCCTTTAACCAATTGTCAGACAGTGAATTTCTTTATTCTCGCAGAGAGGCATTGATAAGGTCGAAGTCAGGTACATCATTGTGTTGTTTGCTAAATATTAAATATTGTATATCAAGTCCACAAATAAACGATAATTCTATGTCAAAATCATGGGATATGTATATTGCATATCTGTTTAACGCCTTGGAGATCTATTCCCTCTAATATTCTACACTAAACATACACGAGGTAAGTAAGTATATCCCGAGTGAAACCGAGGGAAGTTTCTACAAAGAGGAAAGATTTTATTGTTCCTTTATTTGCATTGAATAGGATAAAAACTACTGAAACGATATGAGAAAAAACTTTCTCTTTAAAGCTACATCCTCAGCGAATAACTTATGCTATACCTATAACGTCACGCTAACATCAATTGGAGCTGAGTAGTGAAAAAGTTGCAAAAGCCACGCGGACGAAGTCACGAGCGTCAGCTAGTACATTTATAAATAACTGCGATTTGATACTAACAATATACAATTAATTCTGTCATGGTGTCCTACGACCATGACTTGGGAAACCAATCACTAACTCCTTAACCATGCTGATGGTAACAGCGGGGGGCGCAAAAACTTAATGAATACTCATTAAAGTGCGCAATTAAAATATGTACCGTCAATAATCCATTTAAATACGATTATTTACCAACTTAAAAAAAGGAGGTTCTTCAATTTGACTGTGTTTTTTTTGTTTGTTATCTCTTATATTTCTGAACTTATTAACATTTTCCAGAACGTCGGTCAGCAGGTGCGACGTCATCCTACTCGGGCGTTGGAAATGATAATTGGGTCCGTAAATATTGGTGACTATTTTAATAAACTTATATATGGGTCCCACCAAGATCTGCCTCGGTGGCGCAGTGGTATGAGTATGCGACTGCCGACCTTGAGGTCCCAGGTTCGATTCCGGGTCGAAGCAAATTATTTGTGTGATTCACAAATGTTTGTTTCGGAGTATGTTGGTTTTCTATGTATAAAATGTATGTAAGAAATTTATTCATGTACACACAAGAAGGTGACAAAACGAGAAGAATAATATTAAGATTAGAGGTATAGTACAAAGGCACCACTTATTTCAAAAGAAATCTCTTCCAGTGGGCCAGGGGATGGAAATGCTTGATAGAAAAAGGTTGAACTGTGCGTAGTATGTTTATCAGTCGTCTAGATCCCATAACATAACATAAGCTTATAATATTACTAATATTAGCATAATTTGGGCTAGATGACATTGACATGATATTTATCTTAAAGGCTCAAGTTATCTTCATCTCCACCTCCAACAAACAAAGTTCTGGTGAAGTACCTGTAAACATCTATTACTGTATTAGTTCAGATTGTACTTTATTTACAATAAGAATTACAATATACATAATTATATACAAAAAATAATTACATTACAAAATATCGTTTAAAAAATTCTCCGTGTCATTGCCGACTGGGAAGGTTCCCAGAATGCTGGCTGTGTTGCCACGTTGGATGGCGATACTTATTCTTTGGGCCAGAATAGCCAGCCTTCTGGTCCTGAGAAGCATCGATTAAGCGTTTACCAATGTCTCTATAAAGGCGGCGAGCACTCGGACCGTTCCGATTTCATTGCACCTAACGCCTCATTTTCATTGGTCGCTAAGCGACATGCTAGAGGTTTCCGCTTAACGCATGCCATAGTGTCCACATGCGGTTAGTCGTTTAAATTGGTCGTTACCCCGCATGCGGCGTAATGACCGAATTATGGCATAATGTAAATGAGCCCAGTTACGTCAGTATATCATTCGCGGGACTGAAATCTTTTCCTGAATCAAACAATCCCTTCGCTATCGAATCACAGTCCGCCCACAGACCTCTTACTCTTATCTGTATCTCAATAGAATTTCATTCTTGTCCATTTAACTGTTCCATATAATTATTGAATGCGCATTGTGATTTTAAGAGTTTAGATTCCCCGATAAACTGACTAAGTTAGACAGTAGTAATTTATGATCAACCTACATAAATGACTGAAATAGTTATGTATGTATTTACTGTACAAGTCATTTTTTTTAATTCCGCGAGACCGCGGCGGCTCCCATGTCCATTACTGCGGGCGTCACTGGCATGCACCAGAAGGTATTTCCAGTGGCGACCGGTACTGTACAAGTCTGCGAAGACGTTTAATAGATTATAAATTCTAGGTCTTTCTTTTAAGTCCGCGTTTTTAATGGCAAAGAGTGGGTGTGAGTTAGTTAGTATTATATGTGTAGATATTAAATTGTATATAAGAAATTGCAGTCTTGACAACGTAGTACATTTTAATAACATGCATTCTCTAACCTTTTAACAATCAATCTCATAGTTGTGTCTAGACGTGGTTTTATTTTTTACTGTCTTAAAACACGTAACGCCAGAACATCAATCAACTGTATTCTTGTCTATGGTTCCGACAGGAACAATCAAGTTCGAAATTTGTATTGTTTTGAGTTCGTTCATCTGTTTGATCATTCGAAGAATGATTAGATTGTTTTAAACTTCTTATTTTGAATTTTTAGCTGATACCTGCCAGTAATGAGTTGTAAGATAAAGATTTTATTTAAAAAAGAACAAGGCAGGGCAATTATTAAACACCCACTAGTCGCCAGTAACCTAATGGCCATTTACCAGTCATTTTTATGTTAGCCATAACTTCGTTCTTTTATCGGCATGTGCACCGCTTGCAGGCAGCCAACTAAATCGCTGTCGATGTTCTAGTCTGTCACAAAAACAATAGCCTGTCGCAAAACAACTGATATAGTTGATAACTATATATACATACAACATAATATGCTAAATTACTATACAAAGTCTCAATAATCTTCATCATATCAGCCCATTAGACGCCTAATGCCTCAATAGATGAACATCTATTCCCCCATGGTATGAAAGATCTTACAAAAGATTGTAAATATTAAAAAAACTTCCCAAGAGCGGGTCGGGCCACGCAATAGAATAGGGTTCCGTAGTCACCAATAATAGCCTCTATAACTCCTGAACTAACAGAATTATAGTTTTCCTTCAAAGTTCAGCATTGAAACTTCTCAATGTTTTTAAAATACTTATCTAACGATATCCCCACAGTATGAGTTATACGCGAAAATTTTCCCCACATTATGTGTGACTAAAAAAATTTTTTTTCATGATTTTATGTTAGCACTTTGTCGGTGTAATAAATACACATATCCGTGCAAAGTTTCATCTTTCTAGCATCAACCATTTGCGCGGTAAGCCGAGACGGACAGACGGACAGACGGACATGACGGACAGACGGACAGACGGACAGACGGACATGACGAAACAGTACCTATATTACAATGGAGTATATGATGTTGGATTTTTTTTATATAATTGCACTAATTTCGCTAAATAGAAGAGTGTCTCCAAAGAGAACAGCAGTTCTTGGCTGTTCTCTTTGGAGACAGTCTTGAGAATGCCTCGTGAGTAGGTGAAACATATGTCGACATTTATAATGTCTTCTATTTAGCGAAATTAGTGCAATTATATAAAAAAAAATCCAACATCAATAAAGTATAAATCAATAAAAATTGCCGTAATTAGGACTGCGCCATTGCTTAGTACGAGATGAGGCATCTGTTTTATAAAGACTCTTTTCAACCTACTTACAAAAAAAGAGGAGATTCTCAATTCAACTGTATGATTTTTTTTGTTTGTTATCTCATATCTTCGGACTAAACCGATTTTGATTTTTTTTGTAAATTGGAAGCTAATACTTCAAAAGAGGTTCCATTTCAATTTGGTACCATTCCGACAACTATTTGGTCCCATTTCGGTAGTTTGAAGTCGGTTGCTGTATCCATTTTTGACGTGTATTTTACAGTGATATTTCATAGTACTAGTACTAATCTGTGCTAGGATCTAAAAGAAAAAAAACTAAAGTAGCTAGGTATGTACTGTCATTAGCTGAGTTGAGTGAGATCGTTCACCTCGCGTACAAAAACTGTATGAGGACGAAGCACTTATAATTTGTACAGATGACAAATCAATTTTGTTGTATTTTATGATTGATCTAAGATCTATCGCTTAGGTGATTTCAAGAATCTACGAGTATATTTTGTAGTATCGAAAATAGATATCCGTTAGAGAAAGAAAACTCAATACAAAACTCTTTATACCAATGCGTCAGGCCTGCGTGTGGTATATTTAGGCTGAACTCCCGCGTCCTTTGAGGAGGTCTACCTACATGCAGTGGACGTCAGTGGGCTAAGATGATGAAGATGGACAAAGCCTCTAAGGTGCTAAGGGGCTCTACCAACATCTTTAGGGCCCCAGCGACCTCACCTGCTAGTGGTGCACCTGCTGATCAACGGACGAGGCTCGTTAATTTACGGTACCCATGGAGTGGCTTCGGCCCCTAGGTGGGTACCAGGTGGTACAACAGTGTTGGTCCGGGGGTGTACCACCGTGCAGCTGTGCTAAAGCCCCACAAGTAACTCAGCCCAGGCTGGGTTGCGTTAGGGGTTCAGCAGCTGCACCGCCGGGCCCGGGGCGATGTATGGTGCAGCAGGCATGGGAGTGGGGACGAAGCGGAGTCTAGTGTGGGTGGTGTGGGTCGATTCACCGGCCAGGGAGACCCTTAGCAATGGCGTTGCCGCGGCCGCCCGCAACACAGTCATAGGGCCCGCCTGGGACCAACCACCCCAGGAGGCTGCCCCACATGTTGCGCATAATCCTGATGTGGGATCGCCGCTCCGGGTGGTAACCGGTGTGGGGTAGCGGCGGCCTTGCATCAGGGGGGTTTGGGAGCCCTTCCGTCCGGCGGGTTGGCTCCGACCTAAGCACACGGTTCCAGACGAAGCTAGCCCCTGCGCTTTGTCACTTACTGCTGCACCAAATGTCGCCCTGTCTTCACGCTTCTTCTTCAAATTTATAATGGCAGTGCAACATGAAAAAAGAAAACGTTCCACAGCGGTCCCAGGAAATCCCACAACTTCACTTTTCGAGATAGAGTTCACCAACATCCGTGGACTCCATGCGAACCTCGATGCCGTCCACCATCACCTAGAGACGGCACGGCCCGCTGTGATGTTCCTCACGGAGACACAAATACGCCGCCCTGACGACACGTCTTACCTGTGTTACCCCGGCTATGTCATCGAGGAACAATTTCGAGATAAAGCCGGGGTGTGCGTGTTCGTTAGGGCGGATGTTTGCTGTCGCCGGTTGCGCTGCCTAGAGAACCCCTCCAACTCCGTCCTCTGGCTGCACGTAGACCATGGCTCTATGAGCCAGATCTACGTGTGCGTCTACCGTTCTCACACAGGGGATTCTGAGACAACAAAGCTCTTCCAGTACCTCAGCGAGACGGCTGATGATGCGTAGGTGCGGTTCCCGAACGCTGACCTAGTGTTTCTGGGGGACTTCAATGGACATCACATTGAATGGCTGGGGTCCCTCAGGACTGATCATGCGGGTAGGGCCGCCCACGCGTTCACTCTCTCCCACGGTCTGATCCAGGTGGTATGCGGGATCAACCGGATACCAGACAGATCAGATCACGCGCCCGCTCTGCTGGATCTACTGCTGACGAGTCGCCCAGCCCAGTACAGTGTTTCGGTAGGAGCCCCATTGGGTAGTTCCGACCACTGTGTGGTTCACGCTGACATGAAGGTGTCACCTGCTGCACGTGCTGTAGAAATGGCACGACGTCTATGGCACTACTCGTCAGCGGATTGGGACGGTCTACGCAATTATTATGCGTCCGTCCCCTGGAGCCAGCGCTGCTTTGTAGGAAAGGCTCCGTCGGAAAGCGCTTCTGCGATTGCTGGCGAGATCAGTTTAGGGATGGATTATTACATCCCTTTCACTGATGTCGCCAGTATCCGCAGAGCCCGTCCCTGGTTCGGACGAGATTGTGCCAAAGCTGTTCGACAAAAACAGTCGGCATATCGTGCCTGGATCAGGGCCCGGGCTGTGCGCGACCCAAACGTGGGCCACCTCAAAGCAGCGTACAACCGGGCCACAAAATCCAGCAAGAGGGCTTTTAAGAGAGCGGATGCCCAGCGCGTCGCGCGGCTTGGTCAGGAGCTCACTTCCCATATATACTGATACTGGCAACTGGCCAAAGCCGTGCAATCTAACTTTTGTCAGCCCTCGCTGCTACCGCTGCGTTACCCAGATGGAACACTGGCTCACAAAGCCAAAGAGAAAGCGGATATGCTCGCAGACCTCTTTGTGGCTAATTCCCGGGTCGACGACCGTGGCCTGCAGCCTCCCGCCATCGCCAACTGTGGCCACATGGCTGACATTGTACTCAGGCAATGCGATGTACGGGCAGTGTTGCGATCACTCGACACGCGGAAAGCCAGTGGCCCTGACGGCATTCCAGCGGTGGTACTAGGGAACTGCGCAGCTGAGTTGTCTCCTGTACTAACTCGTCTGTACCGCCTGTCTTACTCCATAGGAATCGTGCCGGAGGTCTGGAAGGAGGCGAACGTACAACCGATCCCCAAGAAAGGGGATCGGTCTGATCCAGGCAACTATCGACCCATAGCTGTCACCTCTGTCATCTGCAAGGTGTTTGAGCTCATCATCAACAAGCAGCTCATGCGATACCTCGAAGATCACTCGCTAATTAACGATCGGCAATACGGCTTCAGGCCAAAACGATCAACGGGTGATCTTCTGGCATTCGCAACGCATGTCTGGGGTGAGGCTATGGAAAGGCACGGCGAGTCCTTGGCGATAAGCCTGGACATCGCCAAAGCCTTCGATAGAGTCTGGCATGCTTCACTCCTTTCCAAGCTTCCGGCATATGGTCTACCTCCTCAACTGTGCAGCTGGATGGCCAGCTTTCTGAACGAACGCTGAATGCGGGTCCTCTGCGATGGCCAGGCTTCTCGCTTTTTGCAAGTGAATTGGGT